>JAYEVK010000258.1:0-249812 GCA_036346275.1 Otatea glauca | reverse complement strand
TCCCGTGGGGCCGAACCTTTGCTGGAGGCAAGATTGGCTAGGCAATCGGCCTGCATTTGTGGCGTCTGTAGTTGTGGTGGAGCTCGAAACCCTTGAACGCTCCTCGAGCTTGCGCGCTTCCCGCGGTATGCACCATACGGGCGTCTCGCGCTTCGAAGCCTTCATGACACAGTCGACGACGAGCTTGGAGTCCCCTCGGACGCAGAGTCGGCGGCGCCGAGGTCGGCGGCGATCGGAGACCGTTGGCGAGCCTTGTACTCGGCTATGTTGTTGGTCGGTCAAAGAGCAACCTGATGGCGTATTGGAGTTTGTTCCGAGTGGGAAATGATGGCGACTCCTGCGCGCGCCATTCTTGGTGTAGGATCCATCAAAGTACATTGTCGATGACTCGGGTCCTCGATCACCGTGGCGCTGGGCTTGGTCCATTCGGCGATGAAGTGCGCAAGGACTGCGACTTGATCATTGTCAGAGGGACGTCGTTATCACGCGTAACCAGAGCTCGGCGCCCACTTGGCTATCCTCCGGGCGTCGCGGTTGTGGACGATCTCGCCGGCGGGGATCAATCCCACGGTGATGGCGTCTTGGTGAAGTAATGTACGAGCTTTCTCTTGGCGGTGAGCACCGCGTGAAGCGGCTTCTACACTGTGGGTGCAGAGCCTTGGACTCGGAGAACCTCGCGATGAAGTAAATTGGCCGTTGTACCTTGAGTTCGCGGCCTTCCGCTCGTTCCACCACAAGGGCGCGCCGGCGACTTGAGCGGTGGCGGCGATGTAGAAGAGCGGCGGTTACGCTGGTGTAAGGCGACCAGGAATGGAGGGGAGGATAGGAAGGCCTTGGCGGTGAGGGCTTCACAGAGCCTCTGGTCCAAATAAAGCGGTCGGATTTCTTGAGCGACCAGAGCGGCATTCGCGCTCGCCCGGCGAGACACGCGGCTCAAGCGGCAAGGCACCTGCTAGCCTCGGACCCCTTTGAGATTAGGAATCGGGCCCATTCTTGCGATCGCGAGATCTTCTCTGATTGGCCTCGATTCCTCGCTCGAGGCGATGAAGCCAAGCGGCTTTCCCTTGGGGACCCGAAGACACATTTCTCGGGTTGAGCTTTATCTGGAACCGTCGGAATTGCAAAAGTCTCTTCGGTCGGCAATAAGGTCGTGCGCATTCACGGTCTTTACGACGATGTCGTCAACATAGGCCTCAGCGTTGCGGCGATCTGGTTGTTGAAGCACGTTTGCATACATCGCTGGTATGTAGCGCCGTGTTCTTTAGGCGAGCGGCATTGTAGCGTGCGAGCGAGCGAATGGCGTGATGAAGGAAGTCGCGAGTTGGTCGGACTCCTTGATTGCTATATGGTGGTAGCTGAGTAGGCATCCAAAAGAAAGGGACTCGCACCCAGCGGTGGAGTCGGCGACTTGATCGATCACGGGGCAAGAGGCGGGTCCTTGGGACACGCTTTGTTGAGACTTGTGTAGTCAACACATTCTCCATTGCCCATTTTCTTTTTACAAGTGCGGGGTTGGCGACCACTCGGGATGGCGGACCTCTTTATAAACCCTGCACCAAAAGCTTGCCGATCTCCTCCCTATGGTCTGCGCCTTTCCTCGTCGAGCGGCACGAGCGTTGGGCGGCGGCTTTGAGCACAGTCGGATGCTCAAGGAGTGCTCGGCGACTTCCTTGGGATTCTGGCATGTCGGAGGTCCTCCATGCGAAGATGTCATTGTTGGCGCAGAGGAAGTCGACGAGCGCGCTTTCCTATTTGGCGGGGAGCGTGGCTCTGACCCGAACGGTCTTGGTCGGATCACAGGGATCGACCGCGACCTCCTTCGTGTCCCCGGCGGACTTGAAGGATCCCGCCCTCGACTTGCTGGACTTGGGGGCAAACTCGGAGGCTTCCCTCCTGAGGTTACCGAGCTCGGCAGACGCGATGACTGCCGAGGCGAGCTCACAACTGCTGCGCTCACAGTTGTAGGAAAGCTGAAAAGATGATGCCACAGTGATGACTCCTCGTGGCCCGGGCATCTTCAGTTTGAGGTAGGCGTGGTGGGGCGCCATGAACTTGGCGTAGCATGGCGCCCAAGATGGCGTGATAGGGCGGGAAATCCGCAACCTCGAAAGTGAGGGTCTCGGTGTGAAATTCCTGGTTCCCCAAAAGTGACGGCGGTCGATGCGCCTGCGGATGGGCTGTTGACCGGGATGACGCCGCGGAAAGGAGCCTTGCTCGGTCGGAGACTTCGAGCGAGAATCCCCATGGCGTCGGCGTCTCAGCGTAGAGGATGTTGAGGCCGCTTCCACCATCCATGGCGCCTTGGTGGCGCTTCTTCCCCACGATAAGTCGACCACCGCCGGTATCTTCCGGTGAGAACGTGGTCGGGTGATCGGCCGATCAAAGGTGGCCGGAATTACGACCCTTGGAGGTATTGAGGGCGCGCGGTGAAGCGGTGTGGACCTCACGGTGGCGAGTTTGGCCGGCGCTTGCATCGGCGTAACCACGTCGATCGCCAAAGATCATGAGGCGGCCGTCGGGTTCGGGAACTCGTCGTCGCCTTCTTCTCCACGGCCAGCGGGGCGTGGTGCTCTTTCCTTTGCCCGCGGCGTCGCGGGCGCGAAAGGAAGTGCCTCGGAGACTTCGCGATCCGGTACTTATGTTTGACGGGAACCCGTGGTTGAACGCAGCCGTCCATCAATTTCGAAGTGGTCGCGCGGCGGTCGGTCGCGCCACGCTTGATAGGGCGATCGGCGATGGCGACCACAGAGCTCGCGGACTGTTTTCCATGCGCTTAAGCTTGCCGGAGCGGTCGAAGGGATCCGATTCGACGCGGGCTCTTGCTAGGCCTTTCCTCCTTCGAAGATAGCCCCCACGACCTCTTCGCGGGGCGTGGTTGGTGGCGATGTCGAGGAGTTCCTTGGTGGTCTGGGCTTGAGACGGCCGGTTTGTGCACGAGGCTTTGCAGAGGTATCAGATGAATGCTCCCACGACATCGGTGTCGGAGATGTCGGGAGCTTCGTTGACTGGGCGGGAAAACCGCGGATATAATCCCGAGGTTTCACTGGCTGCTTTGCTTGCAGCCCTTCGAGTCCAGGAGTTGCGGGCGCTTGTAAGTGCCACGAAGTTGCCGATGAAGAGGGTCTTCAAGTCGGCCCGATTCCTAATAGTTACGGCGGGCAAGTACTCGAGCCAAGCTCGGGCTGAGTCCGCAAGGAAGATGGGGAGGTACTGGATGATGAAGAGATCATCCGTCGCTCCCCCCGCCCGGCATGCGAGCCAGTAGTCTTCAAGCGGACAAGCGGGTTCGTGGCCCGATGTACTTGGCGATGTTAGTGGGCGCCGAAATGCGCAGGAAATCCGCCGTCGGATGCCTCGGCGAAAGCCCGTGGTCCGGGACCATCGGGGCTTGGGCTGCGGCGGTGGCGCCGCCGTCCCACTCTACCCGAGTGGACGGCCTCCTCCGCCGCCTTTCTTGGCGCCTCGGGTGGCGCGAACGTCGTAAACGTCCCCGAGGCGCCGGCGCACCGGGTGCGTGAGGCTGGGCAGCTCGTGGTGTGGCACCGCTTTGCCGGACCACCGGCCGAGCGGCGGTGCGGGCCCGGTGGCGAGGTGGCACCGGGCGATAGGGCCGGAGGCTGCATGTGTTGTACGACGCGCGCTCTTCCAGGCCCGGAGGTTCTCGTATGTGGCCTTAGCCTCGGTCGACCGGTTCGGAAGGCCTCGGTAGCATCGCGGCCGCGACCACGCGTACGCTTACATGGGGAAGAAGCGAGGGCCGTCGGTTCTTCCGCCGGCTTGTGGTGTGCTGACGCGTGGCGTCGCGCGTCGTCGCTGGCACTGGCGAGTCGCGAGCTCATCTGCTCGGGTTGGCTCGAGTTGGTCGAGCTCGACCCTTTGCCTATCCGACTCTTGGCGTTGTCGGCTGGAGTTGGCAGCCGGGCTTGGCGCGTTCAAAGCATGATCGCGGGTGTTCCCCCTCTGCGCCTCGGTCGCGGATAGAGCCCCGTGAATCGCGGGATTCGATTAATCGATTGTGCCGCCATGTTGCACTCGCGAAGTCGCGTCCATGGCGGTACTCCGTGTCGGGGCTGAGTCGTGGTGGAAGAGTCTTCCAACACTCGTGGATAGAGGCGGCATGTAGCCGCCATAGCCTAATCGCGAGCTGCGAGGGTGACACGGTCACTGTCGAGCCAGCGGAGATTTCGCCAGGAGCGTGGCGGGCGCTCCTCGGGCTCGGCTGCAGGACTCGCGAGCGCCCCAAGCCGGAGCTGGGCGAAGTCGTCGGAGATGGCGCCCATGCTTTCGGTGGGCGCTGGAACTCCGGTGGCGGCGGGGATGAGCGTAAGCCCTCCCGCCGAGGTGACGGCAAAGTTGAGGGAGCCGAAGCGGATTTGGCTTCCCGGCGCGGCCATGCCATCGCAGGTGGAAGATGCCATCAGGGAGGCAAGCGGAATCCGGAGATGGTGATGAAGACGCACGAAGACCCCTACAGCGCGCCAACCGCCGGCGTTTGGCGCCAAGTAAATTTGTAAGTCTAAGGGGTCGCGTGTTCCACTCCCTGAATGGTTAGACTCAGAAGTCCGAGATGTATACTGGTTCGGGCAGAAGATCCCTACTCCAGTTCGTGTGGTGGCGTTGTATTTTCTTTAGCACAGATGACTGCACAAGGTTTACAAGCGAGATGGGTTTTATGGCGCTCTTGCCCTGTTCTTTTTCTTCTCTTTCTACGGAAGTTCCTGCCTCCTTTTATACGGAAGGAAGGGGCAGGTTACATCGAGAATTGGGAGATGACGAGATGACCTACACTAGGAGCTTCGGTCCTTCGTTCTGTGGATCCGATCATCGCTCGGTCTTGCCCATCTTGGGTCGGTAGCTTAGTTGGTCGAGCGGTTAGGTATTTCTCTAGGAAATGGCGTACGCCCTCTGCGAACCTTCTGGTGTTGGCGTTCTTTGCGCTGGCGTGGGTGTCTTTGCCTCGGGAGAGCGTGTCTTCGTCTTGTATGCGACCGGTGATGGGGTGGGAGCATGACTTGATCGATCATTTAAACCCTCCGGGAAGGAGCCACCGCCCTTGTATAGTCACTTTGATTGACCCGTTCGTGGGTGCGTGGCGGTTGTCGGTGGAGGCTTCCGACACGCGCCCTTGGCGAGGTGGTCTTGCACGATCGGTCGAGGGATTTCGACCGCCACGAGGGTCGGGAGCCTGCTGGTCGTCGGGCCGGGGCCGTCTCGTGAGGAGGTTGGGAGCACGCTTCGGTCGGAGACATTCCTTGGTCGGTCGGGAAGGGAAGTCCCGGGTGGCTTTGCAGGCGCTTCGGTCGGTAGTGGGCTGGAAGCGGCCTGTTGGGTTTGAGCTGTGCTTGAGGCCGCTGGTTGGTCACCTTGGGCCGTTGGGGTACCCTTGTTATTAGTATTCGTCACTAAGTGATTCCCAAACTTGATTTCCTCCCCTTCACTATTTGTGTCGAAACTACAATCTGCATAGCTCTAGGTTTTTGTGCTCCCAGATGATAGCTTTGGTATTAGATTTGTTGAGCTACTGAGTACTACTTTGTGCATGAGAACACATTGATAGCATTTACTGGGTCACTACTGGACAACCCTAGTCTGTGCTCAGATGAAGTGTCACCATTATATATATATATATACATGTATGAATACATGGGTTTATGGTCTGAGTTGGAGGTGTGTTATACTCTTTCTTTTGGAGTGTTCTTCACTGATCCTACCTCATGCTCATGGTCAATACTTTGAGTTCATTGTGCAGACAGAAGGGGTAAGATGTTTCATGCGCGATCTATAGCTTTTATGCTGCCAGTACATTTTTATTTCCTTAAATGAGTTGAAAAGTTCCAGAATGATCATTCAGATTGTGAATTGCTAAATTAAGGTTAATCTGACATGAGGGCACTCGGCAGAATGGTTTCCATAACAATTTATTTACTATCTTGATTGATCTGGAGAACATGGATTCTTAGGGGCTTGCTTAGCTGAAATAGCTATACTTGTGATTAAAATGTGATGTACTTAAAATTTCATATGATTATGTTGTGTGTGAGTTTTGATCTCAATCCTTGAATGCTGCTACTCATGATTGAATGTTCAGGTTCTGAAATTTTGTTGATACGACTTTAAATGAGCTTAGCCGACTATGGCCAACTAATACTTAAATAAACTTTGGTAGTTATGCATTGATGCATTTTACATTCAGCTCAAAAGTCCAATTTGTATGCATGAGCGTGATATAGAATTTTCAGACTTGTGAGATTTGAGTTCATTAGACATGTGTAAGTTTGAAGATCACCTTTCGGTCTTTCAACAGTTTCTCTGGTCACTTGCTGAAGGACCGAAATGGCGAACAGAGGGGGGGTGAATGGTCGCAAATAAAAATTCCCCCAAAATACTCCAACAAAAACCTCGACAAGATCGCTCAAAAGGAATTGTGAAAAACCCGAAAAAACTAGACAACTATGTGTACCCCAAGCTTGCATGGATAAGTACCATAAAATATGTGGGGATTTTTGAGTCACAATCCTGGTTGTCTAGTGTCCAAAATAAAGAGGAATCAATTCAAACTCTTGCTTTTAGAAAGGACATCAATTCAAATCACAAAAGTCACTTTCAGAAAAGCAAAAGCAGGATTTCCAGAACTTGTCCTCAATTTGCACAGGAGGTTGGTGGGTTTCTGTAGCTCACAAAATTTTGAGACTTTTTCTCCCTGTGAGAAATAGAGTCGTGAAGAACTCCACCAAATTTCTCCTCAAAAAGCCTTACAGAAAAAACAGGAAAAATCGAAGAACACAGTCTGGTCAAAAACTTCGAGCAGAAAGTTTGGGGCTCGGTTTTCACCTCATGACACCCAAACGGTGCAACAAGTGAACTCCAAAATTTTTCTGTAAGCGGATATCAGAGTCCTTCACCTCCTCCAACAAGAATCACTCAAAAATGATTTTTCTAGATTTTTACAAAAATCATACACTGACTGCTGCGCGAAGAACAAGTTCAGAACAAAGTTGGAACTTGAAAGAAAAGATGTTCTCTACTCAATCCAAGAGTGCAAAAGAGATGTAAAACCATATGAACATACTCAAAACATCCAAGAACAGCAGCATTTAGAAGGAGGGGAGGCAAATCCAAATTACTTGAAAGTAAATTGCGGGAATGTAATTGCGGGAAAGTAAATGCTGAATTTAAATTATGTAAAGTAAAGACATAATGTAAATGCATAAAATAAATTCAGAGGTGGATGAATAAAACTTTCATTTCTGGAAGGGAGGTTACAAAGCCTCACATTCATGTGGGCAAAGCTCAAATGAGCATCAAAAACCTCAACACCTTCAAGGGAAGGAGGCTACCCTCCACCCCTATTTATACTACTCTTGGGCCACCTACCACCCTTGGATGAGTCCCTCAACCTAGAGCACTCATCTAAGGGCTAGGATTAACCCACACACACAGCCATGCAAGGGCTAACCCAAAACCCACACACATACCGGGTTTTCTTGCAGTTTTCAAAGCATACTACCTAGACCCGCTAACCTATCAACTAGACCTCAATCCGACGGTCCTCATTGATCCACGCGGCATCTAGCTAGCATCATCTCCTTTCCTTGTCTTCTTGACTTGCCGGACTCCGTCTCCGATCATCTTCCGCGATCTCCCAACCGTCTGGACCTCAGCGCTCCTCGCCTAGTCCGGTCATCCTTCGCCTCACCATGACCTAGCACCGTCGTCCTGCAACCATCAAAGACAAGGAAACTCCTCACATAGCAATGCCCACAAAGATGTGCAATAAACCATCCAACTCATCACTACTGCGTCCATCGACCGTGTCTGCCACTCTGGCAGAGACAACTCAAATTGCTTCATTTTGAAAATCAATCCAAATCAAACTCAAACTTGAGCACACCTTGCTCAAATAAAGTCAAATACTCATCACAAACATGGATGGACCTCCACATGGTCCTTCAATCTCCCCCTTGATGAGTATATTGACAAACCACACAAAAGGCATAAATTTGAGTTTGAAGAAAATGAAGAAGAAAGCAATTTTCAATTGCAAAGTCAAACTTGGTCCAAAGATAGAAATTAGAACCATGACCAAGTTGATGAAGAGGAATTCAGATTTTAGAGTTAAATTTAAGAAAGAGCAAGTTTTCAACAAAAACTCTAAAATCCAACTAAACATGTCAAATGTGATTATGAGATTATGATCCAACGTAAGTAGTAGCATAGTTTTACAAAGATCATAATAACCAAATAAGCATTCACATTTTTATCTTTTAGTGATGCCTTTTCTCGTTTTCTCCCCTTTTGGCAATATAGGCATCAATTTTTTTATGTATGCATGAAATGCAATCGAAAGAGCTTTGAAGATTATCCAATTGATCAAAATGACAAGATATTACACCAAGCTAGTCAATTTTAGATTAGACTAAACTAAGACATGTCCAAGTGCAAATACAAGCTTAGATTTGAATATTTCATTTTATCAAGATTTGACAAGTGCAACACTTAGCTTTAGTTTCAAAAATAGAAGAATAGCCACTCTAAGGATCAAAGGAAAACCTAGAGTTCAACCTACTCAACACGTTGGGAATCTAGAAGAGCATACAAGGTCCTTGGGCTCATTTATCACTTAATGCAAATTTTGATTTATCATCATACAAGACATGGCGGGTGCAAATGTTTGACATTATTTGCATTCTTTACCCACATATGTCTTTGTTTTTAATTTATTTGCATTTTCTTTTGACAACCAATTGACTCAAGCCGTATCGACCATCTCAAGATGAACTCTTAAGAGGATGGTCTAGGTCAAACACGATGTATTCCAAGTTCATCCCAAGTGCAATGGGAAGCGGTCTTGTGAATACAAGGTGTTGAGTCGAATGTGCACAAGAAGAGTCAATTTTGTTTAATTTTCATTTTTAGCACAACGATTCATGAGCAATTGAAGGACTCTAGCATGGATCAAACTAGTTTCACCCAAGTTGCTATAGGGACTCTAGAGAACTCCTAAATTTCTCAAATTATGGCACAAACCTCTAGAGAAGAAACCTAGCAAGTAAAAGCAACAAGTTTCATCAAGTTTTTCATTTAAGGCTTATTTCATTTTTAAGCTTAGCAAGTTAAATGAACTTGGACATACCTAAGCTAGTGATTTTCTTCAAATGATGTAGCATGGTGTATAGCATGAAGAAGAAATCAATTGCATAATAGACAAAGCTCATAAAATGTAAAAATGCAGTCTAAATGCAATGCATGAACAGATTCCCAAACTCCCCTCAACAAATGAATCAATTTTAAGCTCAAATCTGGTTAAAGTTGAGTTATTATCAAGATTAGGCATAAAGAAAACCGAATGAACTCAATAATAACCGAAAAAACAGAATGAGGAGAAGAAGTCGAGAAACCGCAAAAAGCGGATGGCTATAGAGCATAGAAAAGATAGAAGAGACTCACTACGGCTCGGACTCGCTCTTATCTTCCCAGTGGTGACATAGGAAGTCGACTCTAGATCCCAACTAAGGAGTGCACATGCACCTGTCTACCCGGAGGCCCAATACCGCTAGACTTATAAGGCGTGAGGGAACTCAACCTAGAGAGAAGAGAGAACACTAATCACGCATGATAGCAACCTAAAGCACAAGATAAGAGGTCAATGCAAGGCATGCCGAAGTCTAAATGAGTGAACTCAACTCAAGAAAACAAGCCCAAAGTCACCCGGAAGAAACACAAAGAAAAGAAAAGCTGGAAGAAAACATATAATACATAATATACAAACCACTCCCCCTCACGAAGGTAGTAAGGGCTCACGACTCAAGCTCACTCCTCAAGGCAACAAATCTGGAGCTATCCAAAGGCTTGGTGAAAATATCGGCTAATGAAGGTCACTCTCTGAAGCTGAGCGCGATATCTCCCTTCTCCACATGGTCTCTAAGGAAGTGATATCTAATATCAATGTGCTTGGTCCGGAATGTTGCCTTGGGTTTTTAGCAATGCAAATAGCTGAAGTGTTGTCACGAGAAAAGTGGCACACTCTCTATCTCTAACCCATAGTCCCGTAAGGTCGATCTCATCCAGAGCACTGCTCTGACAACTAGCCGCAAAGACAACATACTCGGCCTCGGTGGATCAGGCAACTCGGATCGCTTCCTAGATGACCAAGAAACAAGAGAAGTGCCAATGAATTGGCAAGTGCAGAAGTGCTCTTCCTATCTATCCTCTGACCAAGAAAGTCGGCATCGAAAAGGCTCTAAGAGATAGACAAGAAGACGAAGAGTACCAAATACCATAATCGGTGGTAGCACGAAGGTACTGAAGATGCGCTTGACCACTTTGGCGGTGAGAGGCGCGAGAGAAGCTTGAAATCGAGCGCCACGGACACACAACAAAATGTATGTTCGGCCTCGAGCGGTGAGGTACAAGAGGGAGCCGATCATGCTCAAAACTCCTTTTGATCGTGAGGCTCACCATCCTCATCGGGCTCGAGGACAGCAGTGGTGGCCATAGGAGTCATCACCGGCTTCCCATCGGACATGTCGAAGCGCCTCGGAGGTCACGGGTATATTTGCCTTGATGCAAGAAAGTACCCTCCAGTGCCGCTTGATTTGGAAGCCAAGAAAGTAGCTCAACTCGCCCATCATACTCATCTCAAACTCTGTGCTCATCACCTCGTAAAACTGAGACACAAGCGAATGAGATGAGCCACCAAAATTATATCGTCCACATAAATCGGACAAGAAGAAAATGAGACTCATGGTGTCGATGAGCGAGTTTTGTCTACTATGCCCATTTTGAAGTCATGGTGAGAAGATAAGACTTGAGCCTCTCATACCATGCTCTGGGGCTGCTTGAGTCCATACAAAGCTTTGGAGAGCTTGTATACATGACTCGAAACTTGGGGTTCTCGAATCACGGAGGTTGTTTGACATAAACCTCTTCCTCAATATAGCCATTGAGGAATGCACTCTTGACATCCATTTGATAGAGCTTGAAGCCTGGGATGCAGAGAATGCAAGCGATCCTAATAGCCTCTAGTCTAGCTACGGGGCAAAGGTCTCCTCAAAGTCAAGACCCTCAACTTTGAGAAAAACCACGTGCAACTAGCCTAGCCTTGTTGCGAATGACAACCCCATCCTCACTCTGCTTGTTTTTGAACACCCACTTGGTCCCAATGACATTATGACCGGATGGGGCTCGACAAGCTGCCATACCTTGTTCCTCTCAAAGTTCTCAAGTTCCTCATGCATAGCATTAATCCACGATTCATCGGATAATGCATGAGAAACATCTTCGGCTCAAAGGAGGCAACGAAGGCGAGTGGAGGCGGCTGGACAAACGATTTTGGCGAGTGGCGCTCAAGCAGATCACCAATGATCGATCGGTGGATGAGCTTCTGGATATGACGGGAGGACCGAAGCGATGGCCTCTACCTCATGCACGTAAGAGGTAGGAGCGAGCCACTCGGCACCAAGGAGAGTCGGAAGGCAAGGGTGGTCTCCACGAGGTGCGAGAAATGGAAGCAGGAGGCACCTCGGTATAGAGGGAACTGGATCCGGTGGAACACCATCATCTCCATCATCCTCATCTTCTACAAAGATGGTCTCGGAGGGATAAGAAGAGCACAAATATCGTGGTCTAGCTCTGGGCTAGCCTCATCAAAGGTCACATCACAGTCTCTATGATCCTATGCGCATCAACACTCCACCCTATAGCTACGAGAAG
Organism: Otatea glauca; assembly: GCA_036346275.1. Taxonomy (NCBI): domain Eukaryota; kingdom Viridiplantae; phylum Streptophyta; class Magnoliopsida; order Poales; family Poaceae; genus Otatea; species Otatea glauca. The sequence goes on along the minus strand of JAYEVK010000258.1, from coordinate 238,100 downwards.
AAGTCGAGTAACCTAGAAAGATACCATCGAAGAGCGAGACTCAAACTTATCTAGGTTACGGACTTTAAGATAAAACACTTGCAACCAAAACGCGAAAATGAGACACACCGGGCTTTCGCCCATACCTCAACTCATAAGAAGTGCGATGCAAATGTGCTCTCAAAACACGCGATTAGAAACATGGCAAGCGAGCTATAGCCTCACCCAAAACTTCCTAGAGTCTCAGACTCGTCTAGCATCGTTCAGCCATCTCAACCGTGGTCTGTTCTTCCTTTCCACTCGCCATTCTGTGAGGAGCGAGGGAGAAGAGAAGCGATGCTCTAAACCGGACTCCACACAAAAACTCTCAAAGTAGGAATTCTTGAACTCCGTGCCATTATCACTGCGTATAGCTCGTAATGCACACAGGAGCTCAATAGACAACCTCTTGATCAAACCCTGAAGTGAGAAAAAGTCTCATCCTTGAGGCCATGAAGAATACCCAAGAGAATCTAGAAAAATCATCAACGATGACAAGAACATACCACTTCCCTCCTGCTGATGCACTCTAGCCGACCAACGGTGTCCATATGTAAAGCTGTCTTGGTGCATCATCATCACTACGGTGATCGGAGGATGAGAAGCGATAACCATCTTGCCATGTCGGCAAGGAGAGCAAACTAAGTCTTTGACCATCTTGAGTTTGGGCAAACCCGAATGAGATCGTGGTCGCTAACTCGGGTCAAATGATCAAAACCAATGTGACCAAGTCTCCTATGCGAGAAGGAGAGATCACGGGACTCGAAGCAATCAAACATCGAAGAGAGTCTCGGAAGAAGCGAGAAAATCAGCACGAAAGACTCTCCCAAATCTAGAAATCCATAAACTAACCCTCTGATGAATCAAGGATTCTCGGGCATTACTCTTGAAGCTTACCTCGAAAGAGTCATCGATAAGTCGAGAAGCAGAGAGCGATTGTATTGCGACTTACTTACTAAGGCAACATCTTTAAGAATGAAATTTTGGTTAATGCAGATGGTACCTTTAGCAATGACTCTACGAAGATGCATCCCCAAAGTGATTAACTCATCACCGGGCTCGGACTAGGGAAGAGAACCAGCGAGAATCTCGGTCATATGACGAGAACAACCGAGTCAACAATCCAAACATCGCCCTTCCCCATCCGGCGAACCCGATCAAGACACAAGAGAGAAAGATGACTCGATCTTGGGATAGAGTGAAGACTTAGGAACCCAATCTTTGAACCATCGACACCTCAGTACCACCACGAAGAAGATCGACTCGAGTGTCTCTCTGACGCTCAACTCTCACGATCGAGAGCAACTCGGTAGATAATCTAGGAGTCAAAGCGGGTTGGCACGCCAGTGGTGCAAAAGCGGACCATCCCGATAAGGCTGCTGGATCTCCTACCGGAAAACACCTCACGCCACGATATCTACCTCGATGGGAAAAGCGAGGAATATCAAGAGGACGGCGGAAAGATCGACTCTGAACAGCTCGGGACTAAACCTCGAAGAACTAGCATGAAAACCAAGTCCTCGGGCGCCGCCCAAAAACAGCGACTCTCTAACTTTGTCTAGAAGCGGTGTGTGTCTTAGGAGCACTCAAAGTGCAGGGATGACCACGAATACCCCTAAGAGCGACAACACGCTCACGCCGAGTGATCTTGGCGCGCTGAAGCGTAAATCTACTAGGTGACCATCCTTCTTACAAAGGTGCATGTGTACTTCGCCTTGCTAGAGGCGAAGCAATAGGAGTAACACCCTTACGGTCAAGTCCTATGGACAACCCAGTGAGACCTAAACACGGTGGTACTCACTGCAGGAGCTACCACAATCTCACCACTCTTGGAGCCGCGACAATGGTGGGAGGATGCGCCGGCGTGCTCAAGGGATCAAATCCTAGACCTTGATTGAATCTACTAATCTTGGATTGGTCTAGAATAAGATTGAGCTTCTTCTTGCCTCCAACAAACTTCTCGAGAGTGCTCATAAGATCTTGGCAATCTCGGAAGAAAGAAGCACAAGAAGAACAGGGGAAGGAGAGGAAGAAGAACCGAGAAAGATGAGCTCTCTCAAAGACGTGCATTTTCTCCTCAAAGACGGCCGCCTCAATCTTGAGGGCCTCACAAGAAACGCATAGGAGCATCTCTAATTCTATGGGCTTGGTCTTCTAATTTCTTCCTAAGCTCGACATGGATTTTATCCAAGTCCCCACAATCTCGATTACATCGCAAGCAATATTTTTGTGACTTATCTAGTAAGTCCTTAGCAAGTTTAGCACACTTGACATTCGTGGTTTCATTGTCAAGTTTTAATTGCTTCTGACCCTCACATGAGTGGACCGGGTCCTTAGAAGCATGTGATTCAAGTTCATTGTTTCTAGCGAAAGCTTCCTAAGGTGTTCGCTCATGGCATCAATTTCGCAAGCAATTTAGGGCAATTAGAGCATGATGGAGTGGAGTGAGCATGAAGAAAACTAGCCTCAACAGAATAGCATCAACAGAACTAGTGCTAGCATTCTTCAACCTAAGACCATCAAGTTCAACAAGCACACTATCATGTATGGTCCTTAGGTTCTCCAACTCCACAAGAATAGCATCACACAAAGAGCAATCATCGGTGACTCGGGAGGAGAAGATCTAAGTGAAGCTAACTCCGAGTCAAGGTACCTACTTCCTTCTCAAGCTCAGTACACCTAGCTCTAGCTCTAGCATGAAATTTTCCTAATTTGCGAAAAGCTTCGTTGAGCTGGTCATAGGAGGGTACCTCGTCCGAGTCATTTGTAGAGCTCTGAGTCGCCGATGTCGTTGTGTCGCCATGAAGCACATGCCGAGAAGTCGTCGCCGCCTTTCTTCTCTTGCGGATCATCCTCGCCTCGTCGCTCCATGTCTCCGTGTCGGAGAGGTTGATGTCGTCAAGCGCGGCAAGGACGCGGTGGAAGAGCTTCTTGTTCTTGGAGAAGTTGCGGTACTTCTTCTCGTGCGCCGGTTCACGAACCGGAGGCTTCTTGTTGCGGTTCTTGTCGGTGTAGTCGTTCTTGCCCGAACCGCCAACGTCATTCTTGCCCTTCTCCGCTTGGGACAGTTCGCCGAATGTGGTTGGGGCCACCACACTCGAAGCGGTGATCATGCCACCTCTCTTCCTCTCTCACCCTCTTGTATGCATGAGAAAACTTGCGGCGAGAAGAGCAAGCTCATTTTCGGAAATTTTCCCAGTTGGTCATCGCTTAGCTCGCAAAGGGCGGAAGAGAGAAACCAATAGAAGGATCGGAAGAAGAAGATCCAATGGGATCGGTGACCAAAGCCATCGATCGAGATTTCGTCTTCCGAGACGACATCGATCTCATGAGTCTTGAGGCGGGAATAAAGCCCGTCAAGAGTCGAGTCGATAAGTCGGTGGTGTCCTTGATGGTGGTCACCTTCATCTCCCAAACCCGAAGGTCGAGTGCGGTCAAGAAATGCCGAGCATTGTCCGAGTCGGGTATATGCAACCAAGCTGCTCGGAGGTCGCTCAAAATCTTTGTAAACCGACCAAAACACTCGTCGAGACTCTCACCAGTAGCGTTGATCAAACTTGTTGTACTCGCGCTTGAACTGAATCTGCCTCACGCCTTGATTTGAGTAGAGCCCTCATGGTAAGCATCGAGGTTACCCAAATCTCGTGAGCGGAGCGAAGGTGAAAATCCTATCATACTCACATGGCTAAGACCACAGTATGAGAATGTTCCTTGCCTTAGCATTCGCCTCAACGTCAACCATATTGATGGCGTGACATTTTCATCGCGGGAACCTCATACGGAGTTTCACCTTCGCCATATCGTAGCCAGGCGTGATGTATGACTCCATCAGGACTTCCAAAAGGAAAATCAACTCCATTAAAGATTGGAGGCTTGGTGGAATATTTGTCCGTCGCCATGGCTCTTGAGACCGGTCAAGATCTATGGAAGAGCAAAACCGCTCGATACCAATTGAAGGACCGAAATGGCGAACAGAGGGGGGGTGAATGGTCGCAAATAAAAATTCCCCCAAAATACTCCAACAAAAACCTCGACAAGATCGCTCAAAAGGAATTGTGAAAAACCCGAAAAAACTAGACAACTATGTGTACCCTAAGCTTGCATGGATAAGTACCATAAAATATGTGGGGATTTTTGAGTCACAATCCTGGTTGTCTAGTGTCCAAAATAAAGAGGAATCAATTCAAACTCTTGCTTTTAGAAAGGACATCAATTCAAATCACAAAAGTCACTTTCAGAAAAGCAAAAGCAGGATTTCCAGAACTTGTCCTCAATTTGCACAGGAGGTTGGTGGGCTTCTGTAGCTCACAAAATTTTGAGACTTTTTCTCCCTGTGAGAATTAGAGTCGTGAAGAACTCCACCAAATTTCTCCTCAAAAAGCCTTACAGAAAAAACAGGAAAAATCGAAGAACACAGTCTGGTCAAAAACTTCGAGCAGAAAGTTTGGGGCTCGGTTTTCACCTCATGACACCCAAACGGTGCAACAAGTGAACTCCAAAATTTTTCTGTAAGCGGATATCAGAGTCCCGCACCTCCTCCAACAAGAATCACTCAAAAATGATTTTTCTAGATTTTTACAAAAATCATACACTGACTGCTGCGCGAAGAACAAGTTCAGAACAAAGTTGGAACTTGAAAGAAAAGATGTTCTCTACTCAATCCAAGAGTGCAAAATAGATGTAAAACCATATGAACATACTCAAAACATCCAAGAACAGCAGCATTTAGAAGGAGGAGGCAAATCCAAATTACTTGAAAGTAAATTGCGGAATGTAATTGCGGAAAGTAAATGCTGAATTTAAATTATGTAAAGTAAAGACATAATGTAAATGCATAAAATAAATTCAGAGGTGGATGAATAAAACTTTCATTTCTGGAAGGGAGGTTACAAAGCCTCACATTCATGTGGGCAAAGCTCAAATGAGCATCAAAACCTCAACACCTTCAAGGGAAAGAGGCTACCCTCCACCCCTATTTATACTACTCTTGGGCCACCTACCACCCTTGGATGAGTCCCTCAACCTAGAGCACTCATCTAAGGGCTAGGATTAACCCACACACACAGCCAAGCAAGGCTAACCCAAAACCCACACACATACCGGGTTTTCTTGCAGTTTTCAAAGCATACTACCTAGACCCGCTAACCTATCAACTAGACCTCAATCCGACGGTCCTCATTGATCCACGCGGCATCTAGCTAGCATCATCTCCTTTCCTTGTCTTCTTGACTTGCCCGGACTCCGTCTCCGATCATCTTCCGCGATCTCCCAACCGTCTGGACCTCCGCGCTCCTCGCCTAGTCCGGTCATCCTTCGCCTCACCATGACCTAGCACCGTCGTCCCGCAACCATCAAAGACAAGGAAACTCCTCACATAGCAATGCCCACAAAGATGTGCAATAAACCATCCAACTCATCACTACCGCGTCCATCGACCGTGCATCGCCACTCTGGCAGAGACAACTCAAATTGCTTCATTTTGAAAATCAATCCAAATCAAACTCAAACTTGAGCACACCTTGCTCAAATAAAGTCAAATACTCATCACAAACATGGATGGACCTCCACATGGTCCTTCACTTGCATATAGAGTGCTTTCCTCATGAATGATTGCCTATCTTTTACTGCTATTGGTTGAAAAATGGCCATTTATACATCTGTGTTCTGCTCTTATGTGAATTAGGAAAAAAAATAAAGCCCCGAAGAGAGACTCTTTGTGCAGGGTGGTTATTAGAACTAGAGTCATTTTAGTGTGTTTTGAGGTTCATGCTTTGAATAGATATATACTTAGTCCTTTGCTTTATTTCATTTGAAACCTTACAATTATGATGCTACTTATGACAAGAAAAAGAGATGATGGTAAAATTGGCAAGAATTATGATGGTTTCGGCTTAGCAGTGAATAATCCTATGATCATATCCAACCATGTCTTTCTAGTTCCGATTTAGCAACCATGTGGCTATTGGAACATTACTTCGAAATTTCTCTATTCACTTGATGACTTAAATGTGTAAGCTCTTCTTTGCATGATTGATACTAGAAAGGCATGCATGATTCTAACGCCGAATACTTCTACAACATTTCATTTTTTAAGAAAAGTGACTTTCCTAAACATGCAGTCCTATTAATCTTTCTTCACCTTTCACTTAAGAAGATTCTAGAACTGATTAGTACTGTTGTTCAGTTAGACATATGCTCTTTTTTTAAAACCAGCACAAGCAACTTACATTTATTTCATTTAGAAGAGGAAATGAGTTAATGCTATGCACCTGGTTGCAGGAGAAGAGGAAATGAGGTGTTGATGAGGAAGGAGAGGAGGGAAAAAGACAGATGGTTGCCTTCTTCCTTCGCTTACTGCTGTCGGCTACTGCTTCTAATACCAGGTTAGTAAATATGAAGGTAGAGGACAATTGGAGTAGTAAAGGCTCCTTTTTGATTGAGCTGCTGACTTATATACTGGTTCATGCAGGACAAAACCAGAGCTGAAAAGAGCAAAACTGTGGGCTGGTGGGACAAATGGAGTGCATGCAGTGCCTTGCCTTGCCATGTGGCCAACAGGATGGACAAAAGTTGCTAGCAGCCAGCTACAGGAATGGGCAGAGAGGAAAGATGTGGCGGTTGGCTGGCTGAGAATTGAGTATGTTAGTTCAGCACAGTTTCTAGTTTTCTTTTGAGATCAAAGTGGAAGTTTGAGCTCATTTGGAAGTACTGAACTGAACTCAAATGTAATCCCGATGTGTGCATGAAACTTTGAACTGGTTTATTCTCTTTGATGATTTGAATGGGTATGAACAAGGTTAAAACTTTTAAGTATTGGCTATTGGCTGATCTGTTACTTTCTTTTTGTGAAGATGAGACAATCATGTAGTTGAATTGTATAGAAGTGAGATGTATAAGGATGTGTATAAACATGGAAATGATTATTAAATTTTGAGTGATTGAGGATGTTAAGTGTGCATTATGAATATTGCTGATGCTTGTATAAATTGTTGAATGTCATTATATTGAATGCTACTACTTGAATTATAGTCTGAGATGCTAAACTATGTGATTCAAACGAATTGTCTACACTTGAATGAGTAGATGAGCAAGAGATTTGATGAGAGGTAGGTATAAAGAAGTGAGACCACTTTTAGAACCAAGAATGATATTGAGAATACATTAAGAGATGAGTATGGATTAAAGATTTAAATTTTTAGGTAGGTTTTTACACTTATCATGCCTAGGATCATACATTTCTGGTGCTTCATTTTGTTTTCTAGGGAAATTGGTCTGGGCCGGCCGCAGAATTGGAGGTTTTCTCTCTTTCCCTAGACATTTATTTCCCGATGGATCAAAGTATTGTAGTAAATCCTGTCTTCTTGTCTTTGTGGGAAATATTGTTCGGGATAGCTCCCCTTTTCCCCGGCTCTTGTAAATATTTCTATGGCTTAATCCATATGCAGAGGCAATAGGATCCGACATTAACAGGAAACAGTCCTGTGCGCGAGTATTGTCTTATTAGATTTGGGACAACATTTCGGGGAAATTACTTCAAGAAAGCATCGCAAATGTTTCGGTCTAAAAGTCAACACTACAGGGAGAATCAAGGAAGGAATTAGTAGTAATCAAAATCTTTGGGCGTTCTTGAGATACTGATTTCCATTAAGCGAGCAAATGTCCGGTTTGGCGTAGAAGCTAGAGATCAATCAAGAAAGCAAGCAAATCATATAGGATGTGATGGCGAGGAGCAAATTAAAATGGCACCTCAGCGTATGCCTCATTTCTCGGCTGCTCCTCAAACCCACAGACAGTGACGGGCTGCAACTCATTGGTGCAACCAGGAGTAGCTTATTGTGGTCGGCACATCCGCCTGCGCCCCCTTCACTTGCAAGCCGGATAGAAGATGAATTGGTAAGAACAAAGTTATTTATTGTCTTTGGATTGGTATACTACCACTTGTACTCTTGTAATGCATGCATGTATGCCAAATTTTGCTGTTGGTAGATTATTTAATACGAAAATTATGGAGGGTTGAAGAGAAGTAAATAAGAAGCCAGTAGCTAGTTCATGGGAACCTAGTATATATCTTGGCTTTGAGCGAAACAATGACACTTTGATTTTACTACTCGTTTTCTGGTTGCAGCATTAGGACTGCAAACCATATGGTGGGTAATAAATACAACAAGGGTTCAAGAACTTAGATGTTGTTGCATGATACGCATGTCATTTCCTTCTTGCTTGTCCTTTAGATGGTCTTAATTTGTGCTTGTACTCCCTTGAGTGGGATAGAATTTGTGACTCAAGAATTTACTGTTGCTGACCTTAAAACTTAATACGTGCAGAATTTTACTTCCAAGATTTACTCACATTGTGATCTATCACAATTCACAACACCTTACTTACTAAAGTAAGAAGCAATATCTTTTATCTGCGCACATGGAACCAGGTGAAAAATGACGACAACTTTGTTCATTAGCATTTCGACCATCATGCTTTTTCATCCTGGCCTATTTTCCTTCTTTTAATTGGGTATCAGCCTATAATTGCTGTCGGATTATACTCTTCCATTTTTAAGTAGCCAGGACAATGTCAACTATTTAATGCAGTTTGTATGCTTACCTACTCCATTTTTAGATGTAGCCCTGTTAATTTCAAAGGGGTGGTTACATATACTTCCTTGACAAATGGGAAACACTCGTTTTCTAAAAAAACCATCAATTCGTGACTATATGACCATTCATGACATTTACAGGTTCAATACAGTTTCCACATGTTCACTAACCGTTACTTCTCATGCATTGCATTACATAGGTGGAACAATTATGGCTCACTTGTGGTCTAGACACAAGGATTCTTCAAGATGTTAAAAATCAGTCCCATTACACCTTTCTATTCAACATCATCAGCAATTCCACCAAAACAAATGATAAGAACAGCTCCCCTCCTTGTAAGAACAATATCGAGGAAGGAACCACTGCTACCTTGTCGCCAGAAGCTGCGAACACTTTGCTGGATTGCTTAAACAAGCATAATTTCCCTTTTTTACATGGTTCCTCTAGACATAGGAAGGAGGAGCCGACAGGAAGCTTATTGCCCAACTCTAATAATATTAAACAGCCTTTTGCATCAAAAAGAAGATATCTACTTGAAGGAGATTCATCAGCACATTATTCTCTCTCACCGCCAGCGAAAGAAACAATTAGAAGTGTTCTGTCTTCCAAAGCAGAAGCTCGTCCACTAGTCACTAGTATGAAAAAGCTTCTAAATCAGTGCCAAAAAAGAAGAGCAAGGACTCCAGTTCCACCACTATGTTGATGTTGGGTTGTCAGTGGCTTGTATAGCATTGGTGGCTCTTATCTTTCTATGCTATTGTGCTTGCTGTAGGAACCTTAATTTGGCATCACCATATGATCTACGGGATGATAAACCACTCCTGATTTTGAATTTGAGTGACCTATCAGGTGGTATGAAACAAGTATGAATGTAGCTCGCCTTTTTGTTTCCATCTAAATATGTTGTTGCATGGCAAATTTACTTGTAGCTAGCTATATATGTGGTGTGCTGCCATCATCTCATGCCTTGTCCTTACATGGAATGGAGCAGGTTCTTCCCGTAAGTCTTGTTCTACCCCGATCGATGTGGACAGATTGGGAGCATTGTCACTCAGTTCATTAGAGAACCAGCAGCAGGAATCTTCATTGACTATCAAGTCGAACACAACGTCATCTATGAAGGTAGGAGCTGGAGCATTGTCGATGAAGTCATTACCATAGTTTCATGTACTTTCAAATAGTAATAGTATAATAATAGGAGGTTTCCTTGCAACATTGACCTTCTGTAAAACAATTTGTAAAAAATACTAGAATTTATCCTTTTTCAGAATTGTTTATGGCCTGAAAAAGTTTAGAAAGCTTCAGTGTACACCATAGATTGAAAATTCACCTTTCCAGCCTGCTATATATCTTGATGCCTTTGGAAACATCATGACTTGTCAATTAAATGATTTGAGTTATAATATTTATTTTGAGCCAGTTATGAGCGATAACCAAAATAGACTCGGAGGAGTGGAAGCCTTTTCTTCTGTCATGTGTACAGCATGTAACTAGCTTATGCACTATCAAATAGTTGGCTCTAGGTTTACTGTATATATATGCCATGCGCCATACATGATTATATAATATTTTCTTTTTTTTTGAATATGTGTTATTTACCTGGTTTGTGTGCATGCCCTCGATGATATGTCAAGTTTGCTACAATGGGCTAGACACTTTTTTTGTGTCAAAAATTATTTCTATCTATTTATCTTTGATGCGAAGTTGGGGCGTGGCGCGCAACATTAGCTAGTATTATTTAGAGGCCGTGGTATACCTCGAAACACAAACAATATTTTGTACCAAAAAGGACTTCACTCTAAAATTTTTCTTACGTGGTTGCTCCTTGTCTCGAGGGCAGCCACTTCTTCGTGCCGTCCTCCCACCCTCTCCTTTCTCACATAAATCAGTCTAGTGTTTCCTAAAAATAGAAAGGTAGGAAGCAAAGCATCAAGAAAGCAACAAGGGATAGGAATTAGGAAATTACTATCTTTTTATTCATTTCCCGTCATCGTATGATGCCTAGGATCGTACATTTATGGTGCTTCATTTTGTTTTCTAGGGAAATTGGTTTGGGACCAGCCACCAAGAATTGGAGGTTTTCTCTCTTTCCCTAGACATTCCTTTCCCGATGGATCAAAGTATTGTAAACCCTATCTTCTTGTCTTTGTGGGAAAGATTGTCCGGGATAGCTCCCCTTTTCCCCGGCTCTTGTAAATATTTCTATGGCTTAATCCATATGAGGAGGCAATAGGATCCAGCATTAACAGGAAATAGTCCTGTGCGCGAGTATTGTCTTATTAGATTTGGGCCAACATTTTGGGGAAATTACTTCAAGAAAGCATCGCAAATGTTTCGGTCTAAAAGTCAACACTCCGGGGAGAATCAAGGAAGGAATTAGTAGTAATCGAAATCTTTGGGCATTCTTGAGATATTGATTTCCATTAAGCGAGCAAATGTCCGGTTTGGCGTAGAAGCTAGAGAACAATCAAGCAAGCAAATCATATAGGATGTGGTGGCCGAGGAGCAAATTAAAATGGCTCCTCAGCGCATGCCTCATTTCTCGGCTGCTCCTCACACCCACAGACAACAACGGGCTATAGCTCATTGGCGCAATCAGTAGTAGCTTATTGTGGCCGGCACATCCGCCTGTGCCCCCTTCTATTGCAAGCTGGATAGAAGATGAATTGGTAAGAACAAAGTTATTTATTGTCTTTGGATTGGTATACTACCACTTGTACTCTTAATGCATGCATGTATGCCAAATTTACTGTTGGTAGATTATTTAGTACGTAAATTATGGAGGGTTGAAGAGAAGTAAGTACGAAGCCAGTTTCCTAGTTCAGGGGAACCTAGTATATATCTTGGCTTTGAGCGAAACAATGACACTTTGATTTTAATACTCGTATTTTGGCTGCAGCATTAGGACGGCAAACCATATGGTGGATAATAAATACAACAAGGGTTCAAGAACATCGATTTTGTTGCATGATACGCATGCCATTTCCTTCTTGCTTGTCCTTTAGACGGTCTTAATTTGTGCTTGTACTCCTTTGGGTGGGATGGAATTTGTGACTCAAGAATTTACTGTTGATGACCTTAAAACTTAATACGTGCAGAATTTTACTTCCAAGATTTACTCACATTGTGATCTATCACAATTCACAACACCTTACTTACTAAAGTAAGAAGCAATATCTTTTATCTGTGCACATGGAACCGGTGAAAAATGACGACAACTTTGTTCATTAGCATTTCGACCATCATGCTTTTTCATCCTAGCCTATTCTTCTTCTTTTAGTGTGGTATCAGCCTATAATTGATGTCGGATTATACTCTTCCACTTTTAAGTAGTCAGGACAATGTCAACTATTCAATGCAGTTTGTATGCTTACCTACTCCATTTTTAGATGTAGCCCTGTTAATTTCAAATGTGTGGTTACATATACTTTCTTGACAAATGGGAAACACCCGTTTTCTAAAGAACCATTAATTCATGACTATATGTCCATTCATGACATTTACAGGTTCAATACAGTATCCACATGTTCACTAACCGTTACTTCTGATGCATTGCATTACATAGGTGGAACAATTATGGCTTACTTGTGGTCTAGACACAAGAATTCTTCAAGATATTAAAAATCAGTCCCATTACACCCTTCTATTCAACATCATCAGCAATTCCTCCAGAACAAATGTTAAGAACAGCTCCCCTCCTTGTAAGAACAATATCGAGGAAGGAACAACTGCTACCTTGTCACCAGAAGATGCGAACACTTTGCTGGACTGCTTAAACAGGCATAATTTCCCTTTTTTACATGGTGCCTCTAGACATAGGCAGGAGGAGGCGGCTGCAAAAAGCTTATTGCTCAACTCTAATAATATTAAACAACCTTTTGCATCAAAATTAAGATATCTACTTGAAGGAGATTCACTAGCACATTATTCTCTCTCATCGCCAGCGAAAGAAGCAATTAGAAGTGTTCTCTCTTCCAAAGCAGAAGCTCGTCCACTAATGAAAGATCAAGATGGCAATCAGAGGGGGTTGAATGGTCGCAACTTAAAAACTTACCCCCAAAAGTAATCCAAACAAGCTTACAAAGAGAACACACAAAAGGAGCCAATTGAAAAGAGACAAATGCTCTGTTTGGCCGGTGCTACCGCTGGAAGTCCGGTAGCACCGCAGAATGGGCGGTAGCACCGGGCTCACGAATAGCTGAAGAACAGCCTGAAAAATCCGCATGACCAAAAGGGAAATTTCAAGGAATCTGTTGATCGGCTAGATTTAATCTCATGAAACATGGTAGATAAGATCCTTAGGATATCAGGAACTTATTCCAACCTTCAATCACAAGGATTGACGTCAAAGTTCCGATCTTTTTCCCGGGGAAGGAAGAACACACCAAGTTTTGAGAAAATCAAACAAACTTGATTCAAGACTTGCTCGTGGGGTTTTGATTATCAAGAAGATCCTAAATAGACTCCCACATATCACAGCAAGCAAAAGATATCAAAACACAAGGAAATGTGAGCTATAGAATCACACATTCAAGAACGCAAAAATCAACTTCTTGCACGAAGAACGCATGGATTGCCTAGATGATTAAAAATATAAATTCAAGTGAAGAATCATTCATCAAACATCAACCTCAACAAAGATTCAAAAGCATGTAGAAGGAGAGGAGGCAAATCCAAATTGTATAAATGTAAATTGCAAGGAAGTAAATGCGGAATTTAAATTGCGTAATCTAAATACGTAATGTAAGAGCATAAATGAAAGGGATCATTTGTGGAAAAATTTTCATTTCTGGAGGAAGAGGTTTACAAAGCCTCACATTCAAGTGGGCAAACCTCAAAGGAGCACAAAACCTCAAAAACCTTCAAGAGGTGGAAGGCCACCCCTCCCCCTCTATTTATACTACTCTTTGGCCACTTACCACCCTAGGATGAGACTCTAAACCCTAGAGCTCTCCATCAAGGGCTAGAATTGACCCACTCTGTGAAATCATGTGCTGAAAAATTGGCTTAGTAATGAAATTGGCTTTGCAAAGTGGTTGTGATTATGGCATGTGTGGTGCTTGCATGTGCTATGTCTGATGATTATTTGATATGCTGGTGATAGCATGATATTGGTTTTGCTTGATGCAATGCGCTCGTGTGAGTGTTTGCATAGACTGATGTTGAGTCAAGTCGTGGACTTGTGCTCGGAATTGTTTCTTGTTTATTCATGTGCAGGTGTTGCTCGAGGGCGAACGTGGTCGATGACGGGACCGGAACTAGGTTCATGGAGGAACTGAGGTTCGGGACTAGATTCAGAGAGGAATCGAGGTCTTGGTGGTCAAGGATGTCATACGGAATGTTCGGGCAAGAGAACATGCACATGGAGGCTGGTTAGTCACGTATTTATAGCATGTGGGCTGTACATACGTGCAAGAGATGTTTTTGGCTATGTTGGGCCAGGTTGAGATGTATACAAACTCTTTCCATGTTGGAAGTAGAGTTGTATTCAATCCCTTTATGTTTTGTAAGGACCCGAATCCACTGATTCGAACCCACTGTGTTTACTGCACTATTCCCAGGATCAACGCTAGTGCACACAGCTTAACATTGGTACATATCACATCATACACAACGATAATAGAATAATAGTTCATTTATTGATATAACTAAATGTATGATCTTATGACCAACTTACATTATTAAGCCACGCAGGCAAGACCTGAAAATATAAACTAATAATTAAGCAATGGAAAGTAGAAACGTAGGTAGCTCATCACCACCACAGCAACCGACAAGGCTCGGACCCTAATGACTCGTGTCTTCTTGGACTTCATCTTCCAACACAGTGTAGATTCTTCAACTGTTGATTATTGTTGTTTGGCAAGGGTGAGTACTTAAAGCACTCAACAAGTTGTGCATGAATGCAATTCCATGTATCTATATGCAAGGCTTATTCCAATGGATAGGCTATCATGGCTATTTTGCAATAAGCAAGATTTATGAACGAATACAAGATATAGATTGTAAAGGATGTAAAACAAATAACGATAATAAATAAATTCAAGATTTCTCAAGTAAACCAAGTTTCCAATCCTAAGTTAAATTCCATCTTCCACATGGCATTCCGCCATCCCAACCAAGTTGTCCAATTAATTAAGCTAACCCTTAATCAGAATTCCGAGCATTGCTCAATACCGCGAGCACGGCTATCCGAATAGTTTCACACTCTGCAGAGGTTATGCACTTTACCCACGATGATACAACCAAACACCACCAAGGCGAGTGATTATAACAAAGCCTTTACAATGCTCTATCTTAACCCGATACTACCCGCTAAGGTTTCAACATCAAGCGGTCTCAGAAACCACATCCGTGGCCCCCTCTTGCGCCATGTGAATTACACCACCCAGGAACTCACACCACCACGATAGTATCAAAATTAAGACTTTGCAAATTACTCACTAGGTGGCCCATACTGCACATGTGGTTGCATGATTGACTCAGTCAAAGGCTTGCAAGGTTAAGTCCTTAGTGTGATCAAGGCAAGACTTCCACATACCATCTCCCCATCGGGCCCACCTTGGCCTCCTCGCCCCTGCCACTTGCCCCAATCTAAGTTATCATCACCGCTTGATTACCAAGCACCACGTGCCATCAACAATTCAACATCGCTATGCGTGACATGACTCGCCACAACAACTCAATCTCGTCGTGTGATCCCACATGACACACAAGTTCATAACATTGTTCCATATTCCGTTAATCAAGATTAATTAACAATGATTCTGACACATGTGATGACGTGGCATGGCTAAGCAACTAATACGGTCTAACCTCCAATGTTGATCATAATTATTAATCAACTATATTAAACCAATCTAGGGTGACAATGGTTCATGGCATATAATGACAAGGTAGGGTATAGATCAATCTGTATTTTAGCTAAACCCAATCTAATTTGAAACAATTGTATATTTGAAATATATGCAATATTGTAAAACAAACATAGCAATTTTATAAACATGGGTTCAACATGATCAAAGCACAACTTGCCTTGGAATAGGTCCTGATCTTGATCTGAAGCTTGCTCTTGGGTTGCTTGATCTTCCTCCAAGCGCCGCACAATTCAACGCCTACGCTGCACTCAAAGAGAAAAGCAAATAAATGCCAAAACAGAGAGCAATTGAACTCCAAAAATCAATTAAAATTCACCATTAAATAGATCTCAATTTTACAAATTTTTATAAACTGGAATCACTCAATTCCGAGTTACGATGCAAAAGATATAGCCTTTTGAAGTTTGAAATAAATATCAAATCGAAAATCGAAAATACGAATTAACAGATTTATTTTTATACTGAAAATCGATTTATGACGTCAGCGTGACCTTCATGATGACGTCATCATCACGGAATTTCCAATCGGAATATTTTTCCAATTGAAAATGTAATTATGACGCAAGCATGACGCCAAGATCGTCTCGCCAATCCCACGCCGACACGTGTCCTCGCGCATGGATCGAGTCTACGAACTCGTCTTTGGCTTACGGTAGACTCGGCTCACGACGCCGGCACCAGCGCCGACACGCGGCCGTCGCGATTGGCTCAACCTGGCGGTTCGATCCGATCCGACGAAACCCGACGGACGGTCATCAATCGCGAGCGACGCGGCAACGATCGCCATCCAATCTAGATCCGACGGCCGAGCTCTCGGTCCAGCGATGGCGGCGCGACGGTGAGGTCTTACCGACTTGAAGACGAAGACCAAGGCGGCGGCGCTTTGCCGCTCTCCGCGAGGTGAGGTAGAGAAGTCGACGCGCGCCGGTGAGTCCAGATCTCGAGTCCACACGATTTAAAACCGACGAACCGGCGGCGTGCTTGAGCAAAAACTTCGCGGTCGCAGACTTCAACTCCGCGAGCTTGCGGCGACGTTTCTACGGTTGCTCTCGCGAAACTTTCCACCAAAAGATGCGGCGCTGGCTTATAACCTCGGCGCTACCCTCCTTTTATAGCCTCGGCGTCCGCGCCCACACGGGCGAAAGAGTCCGCGGCGTCACGGCGATGAACTCCGAGTCCAGATCGGAGACGACAATCGACGCTTGCGACGCTGCGGTCCAGATCCGACGGCTAAAACGCTGCACACACGCGCCCTCTTCGATCACCGGATCGCGATGAACGGCCGCCGATCTAGGGTTTCTCGCGACGGCTTCGCTGGCCGATCGGGCCGCACCGACGCTGGTTTATAGCGCGATACAGTTGTTGGGCTCGCCCAACACTGCTCAAAAGATTTTTAACAGTTTTCCAATTAAACTAATTCCAAAAATTCCTTTAATTTGTTTTAGGCAATAAAATAATCAGAAAATTCCAAGAAAATCTCAAAATACTTTGAGACATTCTCGACTTAAATAAAATATTTTTGACAAAACTTTATTTTGACTTTGCACAGATTTAAATACTTTTGAATAAAAAGCAATAAACCCAAAATAACATTTAATTCAAATAAATCCTAAAAATCCAAATAAATTCCGAAAATCACAAATGCACTTTTAAACAACAAAAACTTAATTAAGCCAAATTTTGGGATGTTACAAACCTCCCCTTAATGTAATCTCAATTCGAGATTCGTGGCTAACTAGAGAATAGGTTCGAATTCGACTTCAATTCTTCTTCTCGCTCCCAAGTGGCTTCACTTTCGTAATGATTGCTCCATCAACTCGCAAAGCGAATAGACTTGTTTCGGTCTTGCGCCCACAACATCCAAAATTCGATTGTTGCTCTTTATAAGTCAAATCTTCTTGCAGCTCTATTGCCTCCAACGGGGCTTGCTCTGTTGGCACTCTGAGACACTTCTTAAGCTGCGATACATGGAATACATCATGCACTCCTGCCAATGACTGAGGCAACTCTAACTGATAAGCTACCTCTCCTCGACGGCTCAGAATCTTGAACGGACCGACATATCTTGGTGCAAGCTTCCTTTAACGTGAAATCTCTTAACGCCTTAAGAGGGGTAACCACGAGGTACACATGATCTTCTCGTTCAAAACTCAAATCTCGACGACGATTATCGCGTAGCTTTTCCGTCTTGACTGTGCTATCTTTAATCTCTCTCGATCATTGCTACTTGACTTTCTCGCTTCTTCGAGGATATCCGCCCAAACACCAAACGCTCTCCCGCCTCGCTCCAATTCAATGGAGTACGATAAGCACGCCCATACAATGCCTCGAACGGTGACATTTGTAGGCTAGCTTGATAACTATTATTGTAACTGAACTCTGCATATGGCAAACATTTATCCCATGTCGTAGCGTAAGCTAAGGCACAAGCTCTCAACATATCCTCTAAGATCTGATTTACTCTTTCAGTCTGACCATCTGTCTGCGGGTGATATGCTGTACTGAAATTCAGACGGGTTCCCATTGCTTCATGCAACTTATTCCAAAACCTTGAGGTAAATTGGGTACCTCTGTCTGACACAATCTTCTTTGGCACTCCATGCAAACATACAATCCTGGACATGTACAGTTCTGCCAAACGATCTCCGGAGTAAGTGGTCTTTACTGGGATGAAATGAGCGACCTTGGTTAGACGATCCACGATAACCCAAATGGAATCGTAACCTTTCGAGTCTTAGGTAAACCGTGATAAAATCCATCCCGATTTCCTCCCACTTCCATTCCGAATTTTCAACGGTTGCAACAAACCAATGCTGGTCTTTGGTGCATAGCCTTTACTCTCGACACACGCCGCATAATGCAACATGCTCACCACTTCACGCTTCATTTTGGCCACGAATCTCTCCTTCAAATCTCGTACATTTTAGCACTTCTGGATGAATTGAGTACTTTGAATCATGCGCTTCTCAAGAATCAATTGTTTTAATTCCTTTTATCCGCACACAAATTCGCCTTTGAAGAACATAGTTCCTTGTTCGTCCCAGAGTGAAATCTATGGCTAGGCCTTCTTCCTTTTAGCCTTGATTTTTGAAATTTTATCGTCATCTTGTTGACCTTCTCTAACTGATCCTCTAATGTTGGTTTTACTTAGCGCAATATCATTCCTCATGAACGACCTCCAATCTTAACCTCTCAAATTCCTTGCATAATTCTCGTTGATCCTCCATTGACAATGCATTTGCGCTATGGCTTTTTCGACTCGGGCATCCGCCACCACATTGGCTTTTCCAGATGATAATGGATTCCTACATTATAATCCTTAATTAGCTCAAGCCATCTTCACGCCTCATATTCAGTCGATTGAGTGAATATGTATTTGACTCTTATGGTCCGTATATATCTCACATCTATTTCCTATGAGATAATGACGCCATATCTTTAAAGCATGCACTACGGCACTAACTCCAAATCATGCGTTGGGTAATTCACTTCATGTGGTCTTAATCGTCTCGACGCATAAGCAACGACTTTGCCTTCTTGCATTAACACGCATCCCAAGCCCCGCTTGAAGCATCGCAATAAATGTCAAATCCATTCTCGCACATCCGCAACACTAATACGGGCTGTTGTTAAACGCTTTAATTCCATGAAACTTTTCTCGCACTCCGGCCCATGCAAACTTCTTCTCTTTCTTTAACAACCTGCGTAAGGGGTTTAGCAATTGTCGAGAATCCTTCTATGAACCGACGGTAATATCCCGCCATTCCTAAAACTACGAACTGAGTAATGCACTTGGTGGCTCCCAATGCAACATCAAGGCCCACTTTGCCGATCAATCATGACTCCTTTGGTAGTCATTACATGACCGAGAAATTCAACTTTCTCCTTCCAAAATTCACACTTGCTAAACTTAGCATATAGTTGATGCTCGCACTGCCTAAAACCATTCTCGATGTTCTCGCATGCTCTTCCTCCTTCGAGTAAACCAAGATATCGCCTATGAAGACTACAACAAACTTGTCCAAGTAATCCATGAAGACTTTATTCATCATGTTCATGAAATATGTTTGGGGCATTAGTCAATCCGAATGACATGACTGTGAACTCGAATGTCCATATCGCGTAGAAAACGCAGCCTTAGGTACATCCTCCGCTCGGATCTTCAATCGATGGTATCCTCGAACGAAGATCTATCTTGGAGAAAACTCCAGCTCCTCTTAATCGATCAAATAAGTCGTCGATCCCGGCAATGGATACTTATTCTTGATCGTTACTTCATTAAGTGCACGGTAGTCGATGCACATTCTAAGACTTCCATCCTTCTTGCGAACAAACAAAACCGGGGCTCTACGGCGATGAACTTGGTCTAATGAAACCTTTCTCTTGCGCCTCAATCGCTTCTTCATTTCTACTAACTCGTCGGTAGGCATCCGATATGGTCTCTTTGATATCGGTCTTTGCACCGTGCTAACTCGATGACAAACTCGATATCACGATCCGTGGCAATCCCGCAAATCTTCCCGAAATACCTCCGGTATTCTCGCCATCGCACATCTTCCATGCCGATGGCTTTCACATCGCTGACCGTTAACGCGCCTGTCCGAATCAAGGTCGCTTGAAACTCCACTTTCTTGCCACTAGGGCCTTCCAAGGTCACGATCCTTCGCCACAATCTAAAACGACCTTATGCTTGGACAGCCAATCCATTCCAAGGATGACGTCTAGGGATTGCGCATCTATCAAGATAAGATTCGCGAGAAATTCTATCCCATCCATAAACAACTTAGCTCCCAAACACCCAAGGCTAGATCTAAGCTCAGATCCTGGGGCTTGGACTAAGAGCACACACTTAAGATTCACCACTTTAAATCCATTCTTGGTTGCAAAACTTTGAGAAACAAACGAATGCGAAGCTCCAGAATCAAACAAAATCAGAAAGTGTAATCGAGTTGACCAAGAACTTACCCAAGACGACGCCTCGTAGCTTCCCGAGCTCCATCGGTGATGTGGTTGATTCTTCCACGCATCGTTGATCGCGGCGTTGCTCCACTTGGCTTGGTGCACGATTTCCTCGATGTTGGTGCTTTAGCGGTGTTGTTCCTGTGTTGAAACGAATCGTGTGATGCCTCCTTCGTGGACACCTATTTGAAAAGTGCCCTGCTCATTGCAAGTATAGCATCTCTTCACCGCAGATCGATTTCCTCTGGTGCATTGTTGCCTTGCGCTGGGTCCGAAATTCGATTGGCGTGGCGAGGTGTAGGGGTTGATGTCTTGTTCCCGGTGGTGGTTGAAATCTAGCAAATTGTCGGGTGACATCCTCAAACGTAGATGGTTTGGGCGCCCACCGATTGTTCATCAAGCGCTTACGGTTTTCACCTAGCTCTTTGCGCTTGTCCTCTAGGATTAAAGCCTTATTTACCACCTCCCAAAATCCGGAAAATTGTGGGTAATCACCCCACTGCAATCTCGAATTCATCCCTTCATGAAACGAGGCGCTTAGCTTTATCCGTCGCTACGCCCTCGGGGGCATAACGAGCTAATCGAGTGAATTTATTCGTATTCGCCACCGGTTGGCCTCCTTGCTTCAAAGCTCAACTCCTCCTTCTTAAGATCCATCATTCCCTCCGGGACATGATATCGCGGAAAGCATTAGTGAACTCCTCCTGTGTTATCTCTTGCGGGCTCCATGAGCGGCACGAATTCTCCCACCATTCTGCGGCGGTTCCTTCAAGTTGATGAGAGGCGAGAGCACCTTCTCATTGCCCTCACACCGAGTGATGTGCGACTTCTTCTCAATGGTCCTAAGCCAATCATCGGCTTCCAAAGGGTTCACGCTTTCCAGAAAGTTGGTGGCCTAGTCCTCATAAAATCCGATAGCTTGGACATAGGTCGAGGTCCACCATGATTGTTCCGAGTTGCGGGATTGTTGTGGTTTATCACGATTGGTCATCTCTTGATCTCGCATCATTGTCTGCATCGATTGAGTCTGTGGCCGCAAGGAATGCTCCAGATTCTCGCATGTCCATGGCGGTGGTTGAGGGCTGCCTCCATCATTGGGATTGTCATTCGACGTAGTCCACTTCAAGCACCGTTGTTTCTCGAGTATTCACCATCCGATGATTGCCTCTTAGGTTAGGAAAGGTAGATGTAGCATAGATGAGAAGTAAGAATTTCTAAAGCGGGAGATAGGTTATACCCAAACTGAACAATTCTTTATTTAACTTGGTATGGTGCTTATTTAAGCCTACAAGCTCTGCAACACATACTGCACACTCAAAGAATACAAAGAAGCAAACTAAACACGCAACCTTAACGCCCACTAGAAAGGTAAAGACTAACTTAAAGACGCGACTCACACTCGAGTCTCAACACACCTCAAGGTCGACACTCACTCATCCACCCACCGTCCGAGATCGATCCGCGATACACCGGCGGTGGGCTGCATCGAGCAAACCTATCCCGATGACCTATTCTGGGTCCTCTGCAACAACGGGTCTCACTCCCCTCCGCTCCCACTCTCGCTCCTCTGATCCTCCTCGACTCTCACCGCTCCTGAACTCTCTCGAGTCACGCGCCCACTCGTCCTCAATCGCCTCTGTGGCCTCTCCCACCTCGGTGATCATCCCGATGGTCAAGCACGGTCACCTCGAGCTCTGCTCGCTACTCGAGTGCCTCGTGCATACGCCTCCGGCTCCCGGTAGTCTCTCTCATATGATCCTCCCGGCAAGGGCGAACTCGCAAGGTGCGTCGCCAGAGCACACTCGCTCCCTCGATCCGTCGCCTTGGCATGCTTGAACGTCTGGGTGAAGTCGGAACACCGAGTCGTGAAGCTCGTCGGCGTAGTCGCGCAGACACGGCGAAGAGCAAGTCGAGCGACTCTCGAATTGCAACCTCGCACGAGAATCTTCGCGGAGATGTTGATTGGCCCGCTAGCTTCCTCGCTCTCCCGAGCGATGATCAACTTGCAAATAAATCCTCGGTGTACACCATTCATCGACCACCGCCTCCTCGGTAAAGTGGACGATAGAAACCTCCAAGCGCTCAAGTACTTCCACACCTCCATGGCGAGCCGCCACTGCCTCCTCAAAGGTCTGAACGATCGGATCCGCTCCACAAGAACTTTGGAATAAGTTCTCCACCCAAACTAAGTAAAACGGGTAAATTTAGCAAAGGCGAAGTAGAGAATGAGATGAGTCGAGAGGGTTTTATTAGTCAAGCTTAGATTTTCTTTTAGAAAATAATTTTGGACACACTCAAGACACCTCCAAACTATCTAGGCCAAGACCTACAACAAGATGCTCGATACCACCTCTGAAGGACCCGAATCCATCGATTCAACCCACCGTGTTTATCTGACTATTCCTGTGATCAACGCTAGTGCACACAACTTAACATTGGTACATATCACATCATACACAACGATAATAGAATAATAGTTCATTTATTGATATAACTAAATGTATGATCTTATGACCAACTTACATTATTATACCACGCAGGCAAGATGAAAATATAAACTAATAATTAAGCAATGAAAGTAGAAACGTAGGTAGCTCATCACCACCACAGCAACCGACAAGGCTCTGACCCTAATGACTCGTGTCTTCTTGGACTTCATCTTCCAACACAGTGTAGATTCTTCAACTGTTGATTATTGTTGTTTGGCAAGGGTGAGTACTTAAAGCACTCAACAAGTTGTGCATGTAATGCAATTCCATGTATCTATATGCAAGGCTTATTCCAATGGATAGGCTATCATGGCTATTTTGCAATAAGCGATTTATGAACGAATACAATATATAGATTGTAAAGGATGTAAAACAAATAACGATAATAAATAAATTCAGATTTCTCAAGTAAACCAAGTTTCCAATCCTAAGTTAAATTCCATCTTCCACATGGCATTCCGCCATCCCAACCAAGTTGTCCAATTAATTGCTAACCCTTAATCAGAATTCCGAGCATTGCTCAATACCGCGAGCACGGCTATCCGAATAGTTTCACACTGCAGAGGTTATGCACTTTACCCACGATGATACAACCAAACACCACCAAGGCGAGTGATTATAACAAAGCCTTTACAATGCTCTATCTTAACCCGATACTACCCGCTAAGGTTTCAACACCATGGCTCAGAAACTACATCCGTGGCCCCCTCTGCGCCATGTGAATTACACTCGACCCGGAACTCACACCGACCACGATAGTATCAAAATTAAGACTTTGCAAATTACTCACCTAGGTGGCCCATACTGCATATGTGGTTGCATGATTGACTCAGTCAAAGGCTTGCAAGGTTAAGTCCTTAGTGTGATCAAGGCAAGACTTCCACATACCATCGCCCATCGGGCCCACCTTGGCCTCCTCGCCTTGCCACTTGCCCCAATCTAAGTTATCATCACCCGCTTGATTACCAAGCACCACGTGCCATCAACAATTCAACATCGCTATGTGACATGACTCGCCACAACAACTCAATCTCGTCGTGTGATCCCACATGACACACAAGTTCATAACATTGTTCCATATTCCGTTAATCAAGATTAATTAACAATGATTCGACACATGTGATGACGTGGCATGGCTAAGCAACTAATACGGTCTAACCTCCAATGTTGATCATAATTATTAATCAACTATATTAAACCAATCTAGGGTGACAATGGTTCATGGCATATAATGACAAGGTAGGGTATAGATCAATCTGTATTTTAGCTAAACCCAATCTAATTTGAAACAATTGTATATTTGAAATATATGCAATATTGTAAAACAAACATAGCAATTTTATAAACATGGGTTCAACATGATCAAAGCACAACTTGCCTTGGAATAGGTCCTGATCTTGATCTGAAGCTTGCTCTTGGGTTGCTTGATCTTCCTCCGGCGCCGCACAATTCAACGCCTACGCTGCATCAAAGAGAAAAGCAAATAAATGCCAAAACAGAGAGCAATTGAACTCCAAAAATCAATTAAAATTCACCATTAAATAGATCTCAATTTTACAAATTTTTATAAACTGGAATCACTCAATTCCGAGTTACGATGCAAAAGATATAGCCTTTGAAGTTTGAAATAAATCAAATCGTAAAATCGAAAATACGAATTAACAGATTTATTTTTATACTGAAAAATCGATTTATGACGTCAGCGTGACCTCATGATGACGTCATCATCACGGAATTTCCAATCGGAATATTTTTCCAATTGAAAATGTAATTATGACGCAAGCATGACGCCAAGATCGGTCTCGGCCAATCCCACGCCGACACGTGTCCTCGGCGCATGGACTGAGTCTACGAACTCGTCTTTGGCTTACGGTGACTCGCCACGACGCCTCGGCACCAAAGACCGACACGTGGCCGTCTGCGATTGGCTCAACCCACGGTTCGATCCGATCCGACGAAACCCGACGGACGGTCATCAATCGCGAGCGACGTGGCAACGATCGCCCATCCAATCTAGATCCGACGGCCCGAGCTCTGGTCCAAATGATGGCGGCGCGACGGTGAGGTCTTACCGGACTTGAAGACGAAGACCAAGGCGGCGGCGTTTCGGTAGCGCCTCCGGCGAGGTGAGGTAGAGTAGTCGACGCGGCGCGCTTCGGTGAGTCCAGATCTCGAGTCCACACGACGAAAACCGACGAACCGGCGGCGTGCTTGAGCAAAAACTTCGGCGGTGCAGACTTCAACTCCGCGAGCTTGCGGCGACGTTCTACTTGTTGCTCTCGAAACTTTCCACCCAAAAGATGCGGCGGCTTATAACCTCGGCGCTACCCTCCTTTTATAGCCTCGGCGTCCGCGCTCCACACGGCGAAAGAGTCCGCGGCGTCACGGCGATGAACTCCGAGTCCAGATCGGAGACGATAATCGACGCGTTGCGGCGGTCCAGATCCGACGGCTAAAACGCGCGACACACACGCGCGCCTCTTCGACCGGATCGCGATGAACGGCCGCCGATCTAGGGTTTCTCGCGACGGCCACCGGCCGACCGGGCCGCACCGACGCGGGTTTATAACAAGATGCTGTTGGGCTCGCCCAACACTGCTCAAAAGATTTTTTAACAGTTTTCCAATTAAACTAATTCCAAAATTCCTTTAATTTGTTTTAGGCAATAAAATAATCAGAAAATTCCAAGAAAAATCTCAAAATACTTTGAGACATTCGGACTTAAATAAAATATTTTTGACAAAACTTTATTTTGACTTTGCACAGATTTAAATACTTTTGAATAAAAAGCAATAAACCCAAAATAACATTTAATTCAAATAAATCCAGAAAAATCCAAATAAATTCCAGAAAATCACAAATGCACTTTTAAACAACAAAACTTAATTAAGCCAAATTTTGGGATGTTACATGTTTGCTCAGTATAAATAGTGGGAGGTGTCTCCTGTTTATTGTTAGCGTTGAGGTTTTAGGGTTTGTACTCTTTTGTTAGGAGTCTTTGTAACGGACTAGACAAAAGAAATAAAGATCGATTTCTTTACTACCAAAAGTTCCCTGCGGTTGATTTTTCCTCTGTCTGTAAATATCGCACGGCGACACTCGAGCAAAGGAAATCGGTGCTACAGTGCTCGCACGTCTACAGTAAACATCGTGCTATAGTATTTCATTGCTACAATGAAACCGTGGATCGCTGTTAAATGCGGGATTTGCTTGGTGCTTGTTTCGGTTTGTTTGCGGTTTTGTTTTTATAGATTGATTCAATGTCTCTCTTGTTTCAACAAGTTTAATATTGATTTGATCCATACAAAACCTTCCTAGAGTATCAACTTAGAGTTCTTGAAAGTTTCGTTGGTTAATATTTTGTAGATTGTGATTAATCACGAAATTAAGATTTGGTCAGTTCTCGTCATAATCTGTCACAGCATGCTTGCGAGGTTAATAACTTTTGATTCGTAGGTCCGATCGAGTTGATTCTTGCTGGGTTAGATTCATAATTGAATCTAGTTTCTTTAGTTAAAATTTCACACTAATCCAACGGTGGGATCTTTGGTTAATCGCATTGTTTCAGTTTGGTCCGTAACTAGTTTGATTTGGTCCGTAGCTAGTTTGATTTGGTCCGTCGCTGTTAGATCGGTTTTCGTTTCAGTCGTCTTGCAAAGAATATAACTCCAGATCCATAAGTCCGATTGAGTTAATTCTTTTTGTGTTAGCTTCGTAATTAAATCTAGTTTCTACAGTTAAAATTTCATATCAAACTAACGGTTAGATCTTCAGAAATTTTAGTTTTAGTAAACATATATCAGTCTGTCTCGTTTGGTCCGGAGTGAATTCATTTGGTTTTGCTACAGTAGAAATTTGGTCCGTAGTACATGTGAAAATTTGGTCTGGCATGAAATTTGGTCCGTAGTACATGTGAAAATTTGTCCGCACGAAGTTTGGTCCGAGTACAAGTAAAAGTTTGGTCCGACGCAATAAGGTTTCGTTGAGTAAAATTAAGCGATCTAAGTTTGTTTGGGGTGTTTCAAAATCACAAAAATTTTATTTTAGCTTCCGCGCAATCATTCACCCCCCCTCTGATTGCTAGATCAGTATATTTCGATCCTACAAGTGGTATCAGAGCAAAGTTTTTCTAATTAATCTTAACCGGTGATTAGAAATCATAGCAATGGATAGATATTCGACAAAACCTTGTGTTTTCGATGGAGTTGATTTTCAGTTTTGGAAGGCCAAGATGGAGGCATACATTCAAGCTCAGGGCTTTGCAATCTGGGAGAAGGTCTACAAACCATATGAAGTGCCCGAGAACGACAACTTCAATGACGCCAATCGCGCACATGTTGAAGCAAACAGCAAGGCGCGCAACTTGATCATCCAGGGCTTGGGACGCAGCAACTTCGACCGAGTGGTTCATCTTCGATCCGCATATGAGGTATGGAAAGCTCTTTGTGACTATCACGAAGGATCAAACACTGTCAAAGAGGTTCGCCAAGATATTTACAAAAAAGAATATATGCGTTTCGAGATGAAACCTGGTGAGTCTGTAGATGACTTTTTTGCATGCTTTAATAAAATTCTTAGCAATTTACGTGCTGTTGGGGTTAGCTATGACGATGCTGCTAATGCTAGACAAATGCTTAGTGCTTTGGACATGTTAGTGTGGGAGATGAAGGTAACATCTATACAAGAATCTACTATCATGAGCACACTCACATTAGATGTTCTTTACTCTAAGTTGAAGACTCATGAATTAGATGTTTTTGCTAGGAAAGGTAACTCTAAATCAATTGCTTTGATCTCTAACCCTAACATGTCAAATGCTAATTCTTCTTCTAGCTTTGCTTTGTCCTCTTTGTCGTCTTTAACAGATGAACAAATTGAAGAATTTCTGAAGAAGATTTGGCACTACTCTCTTCTCGCTTTAATAAAGCTTTGCGAAATGTCGATTGAGAAAGAGAGTAGGCGGTAGTTCCCTAGGTGCTACGAGTGTGGCGATCTCAACCACATTCGTCCAATTGTCCAAAAATTTCGGTAAAAATTCAAAAGAAGAAAAGGACAGGAGGAACGACAAGAAGAAAGCTTCTCCAAGCAAAGCAGAATAAGAAAAGAAGTTTTCTAAACCGCAGTTGTCCATCGAGTTCTTTCCGCTCTTGAACAAGTCAATTTGAGCGATGTAGACTCGGAAGTAGTGAAGAAGACACAACAACGCCAACCAAGCGTGAACTTACTTGGTTTGTGTCTTATGGCAAGAAGTGATGAAAGCCTTCATCAAGATGACCACGACAAATGACTTCAATGAAGTAGAGCCTTCTTATGATGAATTAGCCATAGTCGTTGCTCGCCTTGGTAAATTGCTTGATAAACGCGATAAGAAAATCAAGAAACATGATTTTATTGTTGAATCATTGAATGCCAAATTGCTAGACTTAAATCTTTGATTCCCGATGATGATGCTTGCAAATCATGTGACTTAATTTACAATGAGCTCACCTTGCTTAGGAAAAACATGCTTCCTTGATTGAGCAAAACAAGAAAAATGAGAAACATGTTAGACATGCTAGTCAAGCTTTCATCGATGATTTGCATGAGTCAATTTCTTGTTCTAAATGTTCAGTTCTTGAATTGAAATTGAAAGATGCAAATGCTAGAGTTTCTCAAATGATTAATGATCTGCTCACTCATGAGGTTCTTTCATGCTCAAATTGTCGCAAGCAAAAGGCTAAAGTGGACGTTCCATGCAATAATTGTTTAACTCTTGCTAAGAAGGTTGATTACATGCAAAATTCTTTAGAACGTTTCACTAATGGCAAGAAAAATTTGAACATGATTCTGGATCAGTCTAAGGTTAGCTCAAACAAGAAAGGTTTAGGTTTTGATCCTTATGCTTCATATGAAACCAAACCTCCCACTGTTGTTCAGGCTCTTTGCAATGACAAAATTGAGATTATTAATGAGCCTAAAAAATTGTCTTTAAGTCTGCTGGAGTTTTATCCTCTACTATTGTAACATCCCAAAATTTGAGTTTTGGAATGTTGGAATTCAAAAATAAACCATTTGCATTTTCTTGAATTAATTTCAGCTTAATTTGAATTTTCCATAAATGAAAGGATTTAATTTGACTAAACTATTCATCAAATAAAAGAATTTCAGTTTTAGTTGGGTTCCATGTGCTCCAAGGAATTTTTCTATATTTTTGGAGATTTTTCTGAATTTATTTGATATTTATTTGAATTTATTTGAATTTATTCGAATTTCCGAAATTATATAAAATCGGAAAATGATTTTAATTTTCAAAAAGCCCTTCGGGCCGAAACCTCTGTGGCCCAACCCATTTTGCCCGCCCGCCGCTTCGCTCGCTTCTTCTGCCGCGCCTCCCAGACCACCTTGCTCGGCTCGCTCGGCACGCCGCCGCCCGACCTAGCCGCGTGGCCGTCCGACGACGCCACGTGTGCGGTGAGATCGCGTCCGCGAAACCCTAGCCGCCGACTGGAGTCCCGCCGCCGCGCCGCCGCCTCAAGTCCGCGTCCGCTGCGCTGCTCCCGAGGCTATAAAGCCGTCGCGCGCCTCCCGAGATTCCCCGCGCCGCGCACCTTTGCCCCATCTTTTGCTGCCCGAGACGCCGCTGCTGCGCCGCGCGAGCTCGCCGGAGTCCGCCGCCGCCGCCGGCTTCTCCGCCGCCGTCTAGCCGCTCTGCGCGTCTCCGCCGTAGCCGCGCGCCTCATTGCTTTGCCCGTGACGCCCTCGTCTCGATCCTCTCGCCCGTGTCCGATCTGCGCCGCCGCTGCTGGCGCGTCTTCTTCCCGAGTCCGGTAAGCCTCGCGCCGCCGCCTCGCCGTCGTCCTCCGCCGAGGGATCGTGGCCGTCCGATCGCTAACCGACGCGCCGAGATAGCGCCACGCCTCCTCCGCGCATCCACGCTCCTTGGCCATCCGATCTAGCCTCGCCAGATGCGCGACGCGTGGCGCTATGCGTCGGCCATGCGCGTCCGAGCCGCCCGCGTCGGCGCTGCGTCGGCCGTCGGCGCCGGGTGCACGGTGAATCGGCGCAGCGCCGTGGACCTTGTCCACCGTGAGCGGTGACGTCGGCGTTGCGCAATAAATCGCTTTCAAGATAAAAATAAATCCAAAATTCCGATTTTCTCGATTTTCGTATTTTCTCTGAATTTAATCTTTCGAGGCCCGCTCTCGCCATACGAACTCCGATTGAGGCGATTCAAGTTTCTAAATTTTTCTAAAATCAAGATCTATCTTCCAGAGCCATTTATTTTCAGTTTTGAGCTTGTTTGAGTCTCTGTTTTGTATTTATTTGGTTTCGTTGCTTTCTTTTCCGTAGACGCTAATTCCGAGGAGCAAACGAAGACTTCAAGACCAAGATTCAGCACTAGATCAGCAAGGCAAGTCGTAATCCTTTGATCATATTGATCCTATGTTTGCAAAAGTAATTTACTTTATTACAATTGCATGCTATTTTGTGTATCAATGCTTATTTAATGGGAGTAGATGTATACCTAGTTGACATTATGCCACCTTGATTAGTTGTATGCCATGTATCCATTGTTAAACCTAGATTGGGACATTACTAGTTGGACATAATTATTATACCAACATTGGGTTATCGTAGCTATGCTTAGACATGCTTACATATACGTTGGGATTCATGTCACATGTTGAATAATGTTAATCTTGACCTAATGAGATATCGAATCGTGGCCGTTAGCCACTGTTGTAAAATTTGTTGTACCATGGCGGGGTTTGCCATTGGTCTTGGTTGAACGAATTGTTTTCCC
Source organism: Otatea glauca (assembly GCA_036346275.1). Classification (NCBI taxonomy): domain Eukaryota; kingdom Viridiplantae; phylum Streptophyta; class Magnoliopsida; order Poales; family Poaceae; genus Otatea; species Otatea glauca. The sequence continues at coordinate 207,379 of JAYEVK010000258.1, read as the reverse complement.
TCGGGCAAGTGATCGTGAAGTAAAGGGGGTGCTTTCTAGCACATTGGGATGTGGATGTCTTGCCTGAGACAACTTAAGGACTTAATCTTGTGCGCCATTGAACTGGGCCTAACCGTACTACCACATGTCTGGAATGGGACAAACCTAGCTGATTAATTTGTAATGTCTAGCCTTGAGTACTGCCATTTGGTGGTGTGGGTTCCGGGATGGACGGGTAGATTCGCAAGGCACAAGAGGGGGCCCTAAAGGGCGAAACCTTAGCGAGCATCGAAGTTTAGACAAAGGCATTGTAAAGGCTTTGTCATGATATCTCTGCGACACACCAAAGGAAGTGTGTTAAGATCGATTGCACAAAGAGATGTTCATGTCTTGTGGGTAAAGTTGTACAACCTCTGCAGAGTGTAAAACTATTCGAATAGCCGCGTCCGCGGTCATGGACAAAGCCCGGGAATTTCACACGGGGTATAGAGTTTCATAAAATGTGGAATGTGAAATTGTTGGGATGTAAACGGGGAGTTCACTGTTGTTTTGTTATCTATCTTTGATCTACCAGTTATTTATTTATGTTTTCATAAATATGCTTTCAATCTATTTATTGTATTTCAAATCAAGTATTGCTTTCTGCAATTGAACTATATAGCCATCCTTGTCAAGCCGTGCATGAATATATTGCATCAATTCCCTACGGCTTGCTGAGTACCTTTGTACTCACGGCTTTATGCCCTTGTTGATCGCTTCTCAAGGAGATAATGAATATCATGAGGAGGAATTCTATGAAGACTACGTGGATTAGGAAGGCGTTCCCAGCACGATTGCTCGTGGCATGTCGAATGGTTCAATTTATCTTTTCCACGCAATAGTATTTGTTTCTTAAGCCCTTAAGGCATAATGGTGTAAACATTAACCATAAGGTCGTTTGCTTTATTTAATAATAATTTGCTTCTTCTTAGTTAATTTGTTGTATGGAATGGTATTTCATCTATGTTTTCACTGTGTGCACTAGCGTGATCCTGGACTAGTGCAGTATACACAGAGGGTTTTGGATTTGCAAACCGGTCCCGACAGAGATGGTATCGAGCCATATCGATCGTAGGTCGCCATCCTAGTTAGCATGGTCTTCAAAATTATTTTCTAAATCAAACCAACAAAATTGGTACTTAATAGTTTTCGCCTCCTCGCCTTATTCTTAGGTTCTTATCCTTTCCTTTGTTTGAAACATGGTTTCGAAATTTAAATTGAACTTATCTTATGAAACTTCTCAAAACCTCGAGCCTTTTGCAAGGAATCAAATCAAGGGAGACGATGAATCAAGCCATCAAAGATATATCCGAGAAGACTGCCATATAAGATAGGGTTTTGTGCTCAGCGGTGTTTGAGCATGTTTTTCCTCTTTTCAGTTCAGTTACGTTTAGTCCGCGTATACTCGGATTTTCATTGCTTGTGTGCCTGGTATGTGGTACCCTTGCCCCAAGCACGGTGTTACAACCATACCTTTAATTGAAAAAGCTTTATTTGCCCTTTAATTTGAAGCCTTTCAGTTGTATCCTTTGTCCCCGGGTATTACCTTCTCCCTAGATGATCTTACCACTGCCTCATCGCTTCCTCTTACCTATCAACCCTTGTGCTTCACCTCGATGGTTGACACCCGCTCGAGCCGATCGCAGTCGCGTGATGCGATGCGCTGCCAACACCAACTCCAACCCCAATGCACCGCCACCACCAGCAGATGATGCACTGCAATATGGGACATTTTTGGCCGCTCGACTCGCTTAATGAATACAATGATGCGTAACATGAACAACATGATGAATCAGCAGAACTGCATCGCAGCTTGCCTAGCAAATCTGTTGAACCAACAAAACCAAGCTCTTCTTTGCACCTACTCAAGCTCGCCTCGGTCCAAGCTAGCGTAATTTATGAGGACTCGTCGCCAACTTTCTCCAACTCTTCGTAACCATTGACGCCGATGATTGATCCGCTCCATTGAGAAGAAGCTTGAAATTGCCCAATGCACCAATCGTGAGAAGGTTCTCTATGCCGCCATCACCGGAGGGCACCGCCACGAATGGTGGGAGAACTATAGTGCCGCCATGATGATCCTCGACTATCACTTGGGCGAGTTTTCCATCGCTTCCGCCACTCTCATATCCCTGATGGAAAAGTGGAGATGAAGAAGAATGAATTTCGAGAGCTTAAGCAAGAAGGGATGTCAGTGAGTGAATACCTCAATAAGTTCACTCAACTCGCTCGCTACGCTCTAGAGGATGTAGCTACGCATGATACTTGCCGAAGAAGTTCAAGCGTGGACTCAATCCAGGACTAAAGGTGCAAGTCATTGGCAATGACTATGCAGATTTTCAGCACCTTGTAGATAAAGCTATGCTTATTGAGGAATCTCGTCGGGAATTGGAAGAATCCCGTAAGAGAAAGATGATGCAGCATGGAGCCCATCAGAGTCACCAGAGAGAGTCGAACAAATGCTCAACACCGCTCGTTTCACTCCTCGAATGCATTTAGAACACCGCACCAAAGACTCGCCCGCCTCCTTCAGTAATCGCAACCTCAACACCAACAAAGAACCCACCTCGGAGGAACGATAATCCACCGCAGGAGTCACATGTTTCAATTGTCATGAACTCGGTCACTATGCCAACAATTGCCTCGTAAAGCAAGCGTGGACGCCATCCGCTTCAACTTGGGATCTACGCCACCAAGACCCCGCCCAGATCGGGGCGTGGAGTGCCCTGCACTCCCAATCAAGCCACCAGACTCCGCGCTTTCGAAGAGGCCGTGTGAATCACGCCACCACGAGGATGCCCACCGCACTGGCGTCATACTAGGTAAGCTCCTAGTCAACTCAAAGATCCGCCATGGTTTTGTTTGATTCGAGCTACGATTCGCTTGTTTCTCGAAGTTTTGCTGCAAAGCATCAATTAAAGACAATGCCTCTTAAGACTGTTTTATTAGTGCAATCTCCTGGTTCTGATTTGAGTACGAACCAGGGCTGCCCCGAAGTTAAGATATTAATTGGAGGGGTAGAATTTCTAGCCAACCTTATTGTCCTAGACACCAAGTCCCTAGATGTGATCCTAAGAATGGATTGGCTCTCCAAGAATCAAGCAGTTTTGGATTGTGGGAATAGAGAGATCACCTTAACCAGTCCAGATGGAGCCAAGTTAAAAGTTCAAGCCGATTCAGATCAACCAAGGGATTAGAGTTTGTAGTGCCAAAGGAATAAGTTTGAAGATGTGCCACCGCCAATGAATTTCCGATGTGTTTCGGATGAGTTGCCCGAATGCCACGGATCGAGATATAGAGTTCTTGATAGAACTAGTTCCCGAACGCCACCCATTTCCAAGAGACCTTATAGGATGCCCGCTAATGTGTTAGCCGAGGTAAAGAGACAGATTAAAGAGTCAGCAGGATCAAGGTTTTGTTCGACCAAGTTCTTCACCATGGGGAGCCAGTTCTTCTAGTTGAAAAGAAAGATGGAACTCGAGAGAATGTGTGTAGATTACCGCCACTCAATGAGGTCACCATCAAGAATAAGTACCTCCGCCAAGAATCGATGATTTGTTTGACCAACTTCAAGGAGCCGAGTGTTCTCAAGATTGACTGAGATCGATATCACCAGTTGAAGATTCGTCAAGAGGATATACCCAAAACAGCTTTTGTTACTCGATGAAGACGGATGAGTATACCGTGATGTCCTTTGATTGACCAATGCCCCGCTTACTTCATGACCTTGATGAATAAGGTATTCATGGAGTATTTGGATAAGTTTGTGGTTGTTTTCATTGACGACATTCGATCTACTCCAAAAGTGAGGAAGAACATGAGGATCACTTGCGCCAAATTTTAACGGCTAAGAGAGAATCACTTTATGCGAGGTTCAAGAAATGCGAGTTCGATGAAAGAAGTTGCTTTCCTAGGACATGTCATATCGAGAAGGAGTCATTGACCCCGGAAAGGTACGAGATGTGCTAAGTTGGGAGTCACCCAAGACGGTACCCCAAATTCGAAGTTTTCTTGGAATGGCGGGATATTATCGCCGTTTCATAGAAGGGTTTTCTAGAAAAGCCAGACCGCTCACTCAACTCTTAAAGAAAGAGAAGAAATTTGTTTGGACACCAGAGTGTGAGCAAAGTTTTCAAGAGTTAAAGAAGTGTTTGACAACTGCCCAAGTGCTTATTCTGCCAGATAATAGGAAGGATTTTGAGATATTCTGTGATGCATCCCGACAAGGACTCGGTTGTGTGCTAATGCAAGATAAGAAGGTTGTAGCGTATGCTTCGCAACAACTAAGGTCACATGAAGTCAACTATCCTACCCATGATTTGGAATTAGCAGCCGTAGTGCATGCTTTAAAGATTTGGCGTCACTATCTCATTGGTAATCGTTGTGAAGTTTATACTGATCATAAGAGTTTAAAGTATATCTTTACCCAAGCTGACCTCAATATGAGACAAAGAAGATGGTTGGAATTGATTAAGGACTATGACATTGGGATTCATTATCATCCAGGCAAGGCCAATGTCGTAGCCGATGCTTTAAGTAGAAAAAGTTACTGCAATACTCTGATGATTAGGGAAAGTCAGCCAGCCCTCTATAAGGAATTTGAGAAGCTTAGTTTGGAATTGGTTCAAGAAGGGTATTTAGCTACTTTGGAAGTACGCCCTACGTTGGAAGATCAGATTCGAGAAGCACAGGTAGATGATGCCGACATCAAGGAGATTAAGAGCAATATGAAGAAAGGAAAAGCCCAAGGATTCACCGAAGATGAACAAGGTACTATCTGGTATGAGAAGCGATTTGCGCACGGATCGTAAAGAGCTTAAGGAGTTGATTCTCAAGGAAGTGCATGAGACTTTATACTCCATTCATCCCGAAGTACCAAGATGTATCAAGACCTCAAGGAAAGGTATTGGTGGCCTAGCATTAAGCGTGAGATTGCAGAATATGTTGCACTTTGTGATGTCTGCCAGAAGGTCAAGGCAGAGCATCAGAGGCCAGCAGGATTGCTGCAGCCATTGAAGATTCCAGAGTGGAAGTGGGAGAAATCGGTATGGATTTCATTACCGGATTTCCTAAGACCCAAGCAGGTTATGACTCGATCTGGGTAATAGTGGATCGATTGACTAAGGTAGCTCACTTCATCCCAGTTAAGACTACCTATGTAGGAGATAAATTAGCAGAATTATATATGTCAAGGATCGCTCGGTCTTCACGGAGTGCCTAAGAAGATAGTGTCCGATAGAGGAAGCCAATTTACCTCTCGCTTTTGGCGAGTCCGCATGAAGCCATGGGAACTCATCTCGATTCAAGATCGCCTATCACCCTCAAACCGATGGATGATCGAGCGTGTGAATCGATTCTTGAAGATATGTTAAGGGCTTGTGCCTTAACTTATGGTGCCAAGTGGGACAAGTGTTTGCCCTATGCCGAAGTTTTAGATAACAATAGTTATCAAGCCGCTTTGCGATGTCGCCAAGCATTATATGGGAGAAAGTGCGTAACTCCTCTCAACCGAAGGAGTCGAGAAAGACAATTGTTTGGCCCTCGCCATACCGCAAGAAGTCAAGAGCAAGTTCACTAATTCGAGACCGCTTGAAGATCGCTCAAAGCGCATAAAAGAGTTATGCGATAACCGCCGCAGAGATTTGAGTTTCGAGCCCAATGATTATGTTTACCTCGAGTCACCCTCTCAAAGGAGTTAAGAGATTTCAAGTAAAAGGAAAGCTTGCCCTAGATATGTGGGACCGCTCAAAATCTTGGAACGAAGAGGAGAGGTTGCCAAGTTAGAATTACCTCGCCTTTTGCCTAATCCATGATGTGTTCCATGTATCGCAGCTTGAAGAAATGTCTGCGTGTGCCAGAGGAACAGATGCCATTGGAAGCCATTGATCTGCAAGAGGATCTTACCTACAAGGAGCAACCAGTAAAAATTTTGGATATCGCAGAGCGTATCACGAGAAGCAAGATCATCCGTTTTTGCAAGGTCCAGTGGAGCAATCATTCAGAAGAGGAAGCAACTTGGGAGCGAGAAGAGGATGTGAAGTCCGAGTTTCCCACCTATTCTCTAGCACCAATCTCGGGTCGAGATTCCATTTAAGGGGGGGAGGTTTGTAACATCCCAAAATTTGAGTTTTGGAATGTTGGAATTCAAAAATAAACCATTTGCATTTTCTTGAATTAATTTCAGCTTAATTTGAATTTTCCATAAATGAAAGGATTTAATTTGACTAAACTATTCATCAAATAAAAGAATTTCAGTTTTAGTTGGGTTCCATGTGCTCCAAGGAATTTTTCTGTATTTTTGGAGATTTTTCTGAATTTATTTGATATTTATTTGAATTTATTTGAATTTATTCGAATTTCCGGAATTATATAAAATCGGAAAATGATTTTAATTTTCAAAAAGCCCTTCGGGCCGAAACCTCTGTGGCCCAACCCATTTTGCCCGGCCCGCTTCGCTTCGCCTCCCTTCGGCCTGCGCCGCCTCGGCCCAGCCACCTCGCCTCGCTCGCTCGCTCGGCACGCCGCACGACCAATAGCGTGGCCGTCCGATCAACGCCACGTGTGCGGCTGAGATCGCGTCCGCGAAACCCTAGCCGCCGCCGACTCGGAGTCCCGTCGCCGCACGCCGCCGTCTCGGAGTCCACGCCCGATTGCGCATTCCCGAGGCTATAAAAGCCATGCCGCGCGCCTCCCGAGATTCCCCTCGCGCCGCCGTACCTTTTGCCCCATCTTTTGCCGCCCGAGACGCCGCTGCCGCGCCGCGAAGCTCGCCGGAGTCCGCCGTCGCCGCCAAGCTTCTCCGCCGCCGTCTAGCCGCTCTGTGCGTCTCCGCCGTAGCCGCGCGCCTCATTGCTTTGCCCGTGGCGCCTCGCTCGATCCTCTCGCCCGTGTCCGATCTGCCCGCCGCCGCTGGCCGCGTCTTCTTCCCGAGTCCGGTAAGCTCGCGCCGCCGCCTGCCGCCGTCCTCCGCCGAGGATCGTGGCCGTCCGATCGCTAACCGACGCGCCAGATAGCGCCACGCCTCTCCGCCGCATCCTCGCTCCTTGGCCATCCGATCTAGCCTCGCCAGATGCGCGACGGCGTGGCGCTATGCGTCGGCCTTCGCGTCGGCCGAGCCGCCAGCGTCGGCGCTGCTATGGCCTACCCGTCGGCGCGGTGCACGTGAACCGGCGCAGCGCCGTGGACCTTGTCCACCGTGAGCCGGCCGACGTCGGCGTTGCGCAATAAATCGCTTTTCGATACAAAAATAAATCCAAAATTCCGATTTTCGATTTTCTGTATTTTCTCTGAATTTAATCTTTGGAGGCCTTCTCGCTCATACGAACTCCGATTGAGGCGATTCAAGTTTCTAAATTTTTCTAAAATCAAGATCTATCTTCCAGAGCCATTTATTTTCAGTTTTGAGCTTGTTTGAGTCTCTGTTTTGTATTTATTTGGTTTCGTTGCTTTCTTTTCGGTAGACGCTAATTCCGAGGAGCAAACGAAGACTTCAAGACCAAGATTCAGCACTAGATCAGCAAGGCAAGTCGTAATCCTTTGATCATATTGATCCTATGTTTGCAAAAGTAATTTACTTTATTACAATTGCATGCTATTTTGTGTATCAATGCTTATTTAATGGGAGTAGATGTATACCTAGTTGACATTATGCCACCTTGATTAGTTGTATGCCATGTATCCATTGTTAAACCTAGATTGGGACATTACTAGTTGGACATAATTATTATACCAACATTGGGTTATCGTAGCTATGCTTAGACATGCTTACATATCGCTGGGATTCATGTCACATGTTGAATAATGTTAATCTTGACCTAATGAGATATCGAATCGTGGCCGTTAGCCATCGTTGTAAAATTTGTTGTACCATGGCGGGTTTGCCATTGGTCTTGGTTGAACGAATTGTTTTCCCTCGCAAGTGATCGTGAAGTAAAGGGGTGCTTTCTAGCACATTGGGATGTGGATGTCTTGCCCGAGACAACTTAAGGACTTAATCTTGTGCGCCATTGAACTGGGCCTAACTGCATTACCACATGTCCGGAATGGGACAGACCTAGCCGATTAATTTGTAATGTCTAGCCTTGAGTACTTGCCATTTGGTGGTGTGGGTTCCGGATGGACGGGTAGATTCGCAAGGCGCAAGAGGGGCCCTAAAGGGCGAAACCTTAGCGAGCGACTGAGTTTAGACAATTGCATTGTAAAGGCTTTGTCATGATATCTCTGCGACACACCAAAGGAAGTGTGTTAAGATCAATTGCACAAAGAGATGTTCATGTCTTGTGGGTAAAGTTGTACAACCTCCGCAGAGTGTAAAACTATTCGAATAGCAGTCATGGTCATGGACAAAGCCCGGAATTTCACACGGGTATAGAGTGTTTCATAAAATGTGGAATGTGGAATTGTTGGGATGTGAACGGGGAGTTCACTGTTGTTTTGTTATCTATCTTTGATCTACCAGTTATTTATTTATGTTTTCATAAATATGCTTTCAATCTATTTATTGTATTTCAAATCAAGTATTGCTTTCGCAATTGAACTATATAGCCATCCTTGTCAAGCCGCATGAATATATTGCATCAATTCCCTACGGCTTGCTGAGTACCTTTGTACTCACGGCTTTATGCCCTTGTTGATCGATTCTCAAGGAGATAATGAATATCATGAGGAGGAATTCTATGAAGACTACGTGGATTAGGAAGGCGTTCCCGCACGATTGCTGTGGCATGTCGAATGGTTCATTTATCTTTTCATTTGCAATAGTATTTGTTTCTTAAGCCCTTAAGGCATAATGGTGTAAACATTAACCATAAGGTCGTTTGCTTTATTTAATAATAATTTGCTTCTTTTTAGTTAATTCGTTGTATGGAATGGTATTTCATCTATGTTTTCACTGTGTGCACTAGCGTGATCCTGGACTAGTGCAGTATACACAGAGGGTTTCGGATTTGCAAATCCGGGTCCCGACAACTATGATGAATGCAAATGTTGCTTCTGCTTCTAAAGCTAGACATCGTGTTAAGTACATTTGCACTCATTGTGGTAGAGATGGACATTTAGTAGATTTTTGCTTTAGACTAGCTAAACAACAAAAGAAAGAAAAGGATAAGGCTAGGTCTAATCTCGGACAGGCACGCTTTGCTTCTCATTATGTGCCTAGAGTGATTCAAACACCTTTTGTTGCTAGAAACACGGGAAAGTGCAAATCTGATTTTGTGCATATGAATACTCGTGTTGTGCCCATCACAGCGTCGTGTGTCTCAAGATCGATTCCTAAACACCTCATTTCTAACCCCAAAGATCGAGGCCTCAACATTTTCTCGCTTCTATGTAGGCTTCTCGCGAGGAAGGAGAACATATGGCTAGTGGATTCCGGATGCTCACGCCACATGTCCGTAATAAAATTGGTTCTCCTCCTCACTGTGCATCTCATGCTAAAAGTGTAACTTTGGAGATGCTTCTTCAAGCTCGATTGTGGCAAAAGGTACAGTCAAGTGTAAATGACAAGTTTATGTTTAAAGATGTGGCTCTTGTTGAAAACCCAAATATAACTTGTCATGTCAGATCTCAAATGATTGATGAAGATCTTGAGGTATGCTTTAAGAAAAATGAATGCAAAGTGTTAGATGCTTCAGTGAACTTGTTTTCCTGATTTCTCGATTTGGAAGAGTGTTTAAAGTCGATTTTGATGTATCACCTTCTTCTAAGCATAGGTGTCTAATTGCCAATGTTTCTAAAGATTTATTCTTTTGGCATCGTAGGCTTGGTCACGTTGGTTTTGATCATCTAACACGTGTTAGTGGTTTAGACCTCATTCGTGGTTTGCCTAAGCTTAAGGGTGATAGCGAGATAGTATGCTCTTCTTGTAGACATGGTAAAATGATTGCAGGTTCACATCCACCTCTTACTATGGTGATGACAAACGCGCCTGACAACTACTACATCTTGACACGGTTGGACCTTCTCGAGTTCATCTTATGGAGGTAAATGGTACGTTCTTGTGATTGTTGATGATTATTCAAGATATTCTTGGGTTTATTTTATGGCATGTAAAGATGAGGCTTTTAGTCATTTTAGAAGTCTTGTTCTTAGATTATTTATTGATCACCCAGGGTCTCTTAGAGCAATTAGAAGTGATAATGGAACTGAATTTAAAATTCTTCATTTGATCACTTTTGTGTTGAAAAGGAATTGATCATCAATTTTCATCTCCTAGAGTACCTCAACAAACGGTGTAGTTGAACGGAAAAATAGAACTTTGGTGGAAATGGCTAGGACCATGCTAGACGAATATCAAACTCCTAGAAAGTTTTAATGAAGCGATATCAACTGCATGTTATGTTTCAAATCGTGTTTACTTAAGATCAAAATTGGGTAAAACCGCTTATGAACTTGGTTTGGACATAGGCCTAGCGTTTCTTATTTCGTAGTTTTTGGATGCAAATGCTTTGTCTTGAAATCGGAAATCTTGATAAATTTGAGGCTAGATCGTTGGATGGCATTTTTCTTGGATACCTGCTCATACACGTGGCTATCGTGTGCTTGTTTTGGAGACTAACAAAATTGTAAAAACTTGTGAAGTTACTTTTGATGAGACTAGTCCGCACTAGTCCAAATAATACAGTACAAGTGCATATGTTCGGGGGAGAGTATTTTTGTTCATGAGGACGATGATGATGTTGAGGATGAGGTATTGGTTCCTCTTGTACAACCAATCAGTAGCACTGTGGCACCTACTGCTACAAAGACATACAATGGGCATCCTCAAGCTACAACCTCATCTGTACATGCTGAAAATGAAGATGAAGAAGGAGAAGTTTCAAATTACAGCTCCTTGCATATTCAAAGGAGGCATCCACCGAATGATGATTGAGATTTAAATGAGAGAGTCACCCGTCCTGTGTTTATTGCTTCGATACTCATGCTCATTCTGCTTTTGTAGCTTCTTTTGAACCCAAAGATATATCTCATGCATTAACTGATTTAATCTTGGATCAATGCCATGCATGAGGAATTAGAGAATTTTGAACGCAATAAAGTCTGGAAACTTGTTTCTCCACCTCCTGATTTTAATATTATTGGAACAAGATGGGTTTTCAAAAATAAACAAAGTGAGGATGGTGTTGTTGTTAGAAACAAAGCTAGATTGGTTGCTCAAGGTTTTTCACAAATTGAAGGTTTAGATTTTGATGAAACCTTTGCTCCTGTTGCTAGAATTGAAGCCATTGGAATTCTTTTAGCATTTGCTGCATCTAAAGGTTTTAGATTGTATCAAATGGATGTGAAAAGTACTTTTCTAAATGGCTATATCAATGAGGAAATTTATGTTAAGCAACCACCTGGTTTTGAAAATCCAAAGTTTTCAGATCATGTTTACAAATTGTCAAAAGCTTTGTATGGTTTAAAACAAGCCCCTAGAGCATGGTATGATAGGCTAAAAACTTTTTTACTTGAAAAGGGGTTTTCAATGGGAAAGGTTGACAAAACTCTCTTTTTACTCAAACAAGGCAATGATCAATTATTTGTTCAGATTTATGTTGATGATATTATCTTTGGTGGTTCCTCTCATGTTTTAGTGTCTGAGTTTTCAGAAATCATGAAGAAGGAATTTGAGATGAGTATGATGGGTGAATTAACTTACTTTTTGGGACTGCAAATCAAACAAGTAAAGGAAGGTACTTTTGTTCATCAAAGCAAGTACACAAAAGATTTGCTTCGTCGCTTTGGGATGGAAAACTGCAAGTCGATCATGACACCGATGGGAGGTACTTGCACACTTGATCCGGATGAAGATGGTGAGCCGGTTGATCAAAAGGAATATAGAAGCATGATAGGTTCACTTTTGTACCTCACTGCATCAAGGCCGGATATACAATTTGCTGTGTGCTTGTGTGCTCGTTTTCAAGCTTTCCCACGTGCTTCACATCGCCAAGCTGTCAAGCGAATTTTCAGGTATCTTCATGGTACTCAAGAATTTGGCATATGGCTTTCTGCTTCCTCATGTATTAGTTTAAGAGCATTTTCTGATGCTGACTTTGGAGGTTGTAGAATTGATAGAAAAAGTACATCTGGTACATGTCACTTCTTGGGTAATTCTCTTATTGCATGGTCATCTAGAAAACAATCTTCTGTTGCACAATCAATTGCTGAATCTGAATATGTAGATGCTGCTAGTTGTTGTTCTCAAATTCTTTGGATAGTAGCTACACTTAAAGATTATGGGGTTAATTTGGATAGTGTTCCTCTTTTATGTGATAACACTAGTGTAATTTGTATTGCTAAAAACCCTGTGCAACATTCTAGAACCAAACATATTGAGATCAGATTTCACTTTCTTAGGGATCATGTAGAAAAGGGTAATATTGTGCTTCATCATGTGGATACTGAACATCAATTGGCGGACATTTTCACAAAACCTTTGTCTTCTTCTCGTTTTGCTTTTATTCGGGGAGAACTTGGGGTCGTTCATCCAATGGGCTTGTTTTGAGGGGGAGTTTTTGAAAACTTTGTAATAGTTTGTAACATACTTTTTATTTTGTGTGTTTCTTAAATGAAAAACAAAAAAAAATGAAAAAGTAATGAGCATTGTATTTCATACATCTATGTCATTTGAAGCCATGTTTATGCTACAAGGTCTTTGCAACTTCATATTTATGCATATATGGTGTAGTTTATGTCATGACTATTTAATTGAAATGACAACTTGAATTAAATCTTGTCATGGTTGAACTTTCTTGGCTATCTTGATTCTGCTCAAAAAGTGCTAAATATGAAATTTATCAAAATTAAGTGCTAAAGCTTAAAGAGTGATTGTTGATAAATGCAAGATCAAGGTTATGTACTATCACACTTCTTCTTTACGAGACTGCTTATCATTGCATTTTGATATGAACTTGGAAGAGGTTGTGTATGACCGAAACCATGAAACCTTAAGCTTTTAATTGCTTGGCATGGTTGAAAAGTAAGGCTGATGGTGCATATAATTCCTTGCAATTGTTATTGTTGCATCAATCAATGAATCAGTTTTTCCAGCATAAATAAAGTGCACAAAAATTCAATGTTTTTAGGTTTTGAGCTAGTTGAGTAAGGGAGATCATGCCGTGCAATAAATTGTTAATAGTACTTGATTTCTAGTTATGCTTACTCTACATTGTTTATGTGTAGATTTGAGGGTGTAAGTATTTTTGATAGCATGGCTTGGTGATGAATTTGCAACATTTGTGGATGACATAGAATGCTCATGACAAAAAAAATTTATCAAACTTAAAAATATTCTCTCTTTTGTATTCTTGATGAATCCATTGTCAAAGGGGGAGAATTTTGCCACTTTGGAGAATTTGGAGGAGATTTTTGGAGAACTTTATACATGCTTTACACATGCACATGTTCTTGTACAAGTGGTATTCAATCATTCACTCACACTTTTCTTCTTATGGGAGATTTTTCTTATTTTCACCTAGGGGAGTTTTTCACTTTGCATATTTGTCAAAGGGGGAGATTTTGTGTTTTTCTCTTTGTCTTTTGATTTTAGAACTTTTTAATTTCAAAAACATTTCTTGTGAGATGAATGCCAATGTTCAATTCTAAGCGGTGTTGCCAATGTTTTCATCAAGGGGGAGATTGTGAAATCATGTCTTTGAAAAATTGGCTTAGTAATGAAATTGGCTTTGCAAAGTGGTTGTGATTATGGCATGTGTGGTGCTTGCATGTGCTATGTCCGATGATTATTTGATATGCCGTGATAGCATGATATTGGTTTTGCTTGATGCAATGCGCTCGTGTGAGTGTTTGCATGGATCGATGTTGAGTCAAGTCGTGGACTTGTGCTCGAATTGTTTCTTATTTATTCATGTGCGTGTGTTGCTCGAGGGCTTAACGTGGTCGATGACGGACCGAACTAGGTTCATGGAGGAACGAGGTTCGGACTAGATTCGAGAGAGAATCGAGGTCTTGGTGGTCAAGGATGTCATGCGGAACGCTCGGGCCAGAGAACATGCACATGGAGGTGGTTAGTTACGTATTTATAGCATGTGGGCTGTACATACGTGCAAGAGATGTTTTTGGCTATGTTGGGCCAGGTTGAGATGTATACAAACTCTTTCCATGTTGGAAGTAGAGTTGTATTCAATCCCTTTATGTTTGCTCAGTATAAATAGGGGGAGGTGTCTCCTGTTTATTGTTAGCGTTGAGGTTTTAGGGTTTGTACTCTTTTGTTAGGAGTGCTGTAACCAGACTAGACAAAAAGAAATAAAGATCGATTTCTTTACGGCTGAAAAGTTCCCCTGCGGTTGATTTTTTCCTCTGTCCAGAAGTATCGGCGGCGACACTCGAGCAAAGGAAATCGGTGCTACAGTGCTCGCGCGGCTACAGTAAACATCGTGCTATAGTATTTCATTGCTACAGTAAACCGTGGATCGCTGTTCGTACGGGATTTGCTTCGGTGCTTGTTTCTGGTTTGTTTGCCCGGTTTTGTTTTTATAGATTGATTCAATGTCTCTCTTGTTTCAACAAGTTTAATATTGATTTGATCCATACAAAACCTTCCTAGAGTATCAACTTAGAGTTCTTGAAAGTTTCGTTGGTTAATCTTTTGTAGATTGTGATTAATCACGAAATTAGGATTTGGTCGCTCTCGTCATAATCATCACAAAGATGCTTGCGAGGTTAATAACTTTTGATTCGTAGGTCCGATCGAGTTGATTCTTGCTGGGTTAGATTCATAATTGAATCTAGTTTCCTCAGTTAAAATTTCACACTAATCCAACGGTGGAATCTTGGTTAATCGTATTGTTTGAGTTTGGTCCGTAACTAGTTTGATTTGGTCCGTAGCTAGTTTGATTTGGTCCGTCGCTGTTAGATCGGTTTTCGTTTCAGTCGTCTTGCAAAGAATATAACTCCAGATCCATAACTCCGATTGAGTTAATTCTTTTTGTGTTAGCTTCGTAATTAAATCTAGTTTCTACAGTTAAAATTTCATATCAATCTAACGGTTAGATCTTCAGAAATTTTAGTTTTAGTAAACATATATTAGTCTGTCTCGTTTGGTCCAGAGTGAATTGATTTGGTTTTGCTACAGTAGAAATCTGGTCCGTAGTACATGTGAAAATTTGGTCTGGCACGAAATTTGGTCCGTAGTACATGTGAAAATTTGGTCTGGCATGAAGTTTGGTCCGAAGTACAAGTAAAAGTTTGGTCCGACGCAATAAGGTTTCTGTTGAGTACAAATTAAGCGATCTAAGTTTGTTTGGGGTGTTTCAAAAATCACAAAAATTTTATTTTAGCTTCCGCACAATCATTCACCCCCCCTCTGATTGCTAGATCAGTATATTTCGATCCTACACACTCACACAGCCATGCAAGGGCTAACAAAAACCCACACACATAACGTGTTTTCTTGCACGGTTTTCAAAGCACACTAACTAGACCCGCTAACCTATCAACTAGACCAAGATCCAATGGCCCTCATTGATCCATGCAGTGCCTAACGAGCATCTCATTTGTTCCTTATCTTCACGGCTTGCAATGACTCCATCTCCGATCATCTTCTGGCGATCCCCGATCGTCTGAACCTCCGGCGCACCTTGCCTAGTCCCGATCATCCTTCGTCTCACCATGATCTAGCATTGTCGTCCTGCAACCATCAAGAATAAGGAAACTCCTCACAAAGCATTGCCCACAAAGATATGCAAGAAATTCATCAAAGTCCATACTTCAAAATTCATCTTTATTCGATCAGGCCAGTGCTACCGCCCTCAGACCGGTAGCACCGCTCAGCCTCGGAACCAGAAAGCACCTTCTTTGGAATTTTTACACCACTCCAAAGGGTCGGTGCTACCGCTCGCCCGGTAGCACCGCGCTACCATGGCCGGTAGCACCGCCCGACCAAAAACCCGAAAAACATCCTCTCTGGAATTTTCACACCGCTCTGGGGTCCGGTGCTACCGCTCGCCTGATAGCACCACGTTACTATGGCCAGTAGTACCAGGAAAACAGAGAAGACTAGAATTGCTTTCAATTTGAAAATCCAATTCAAATCAAACTCAAACCAGAGCAAACCAAGCTCAAATTTAGTCAGATACTCATCACGAACTTAGGTAGACCTCCATATGGTCCTTTAATCTCCCCCTTGATGAGTATATTGACAAACACCACAAGAGGCATAAGTTTTGAGTTTGAAGAAGATAGAAGAAAGCAATTTTAGTTGCAAAATCAAACTTTGTTCAAAGAAGAGAATTTAGATCAGACCAAGCTGACAAGAGAATTTTGAAATTTTGTAAGAAAGAGCAAGTTTTCCACAAAAGCTCAAAAGATCCAAAGTTTCAAATCCATTTTTTATTGATGCCTTTTCTTCGATTTCTCCCCCTTTTGGCAATATAGGCATCAACACGACATTTTCTCCCCTTTTTCTAGCATGAAAATATGAAATGCATCTAAAAAGATTTGAAAAGAATCCAATTGATTGTTGAAAGAAGATATGACACCAAACTCATCAATTTCAGATTAGGACTAACCTAAGAGATGTCCAAGTGCAAATAACAAATTCTGCTCATAAGCTTAGTTTTGAAAATGTGTCATTTTTAGAAAGATTTGGCAAGTGCAACACTTGGCAAAAGTTCTAAAGCTAGAAGCAAAAACCACTCTAAGGATCAAAAGGAAAAACCTAGAGTTCAACCTACTCAACACTTTGGGGAATCTAGAAGAGCATACAAGGTCCTTCGGGCTCATTTATCACTTAATACAAATTTTGTTTTATCATATTACAAGACATAGCGGGGTACAAATATTTGACATTATTTGCATTCTTTACCCACTTATGTCTATGTTTTTATTTATTTGCATTTCCTTTTAACAAGCAATTGACTCAAGCCATATGCGACCATCTCAAGATGAACTCTTAAGAGAATGGTCTAGGTTATACACGACGCATTCCAAGTTCATCCCAAGTGTAATGGGAAGCGTCTTGTGAATGCGAGGTGTGGAGTCTTATGCGCACAAGAAGACTCAAATTTTGCTTAATTTTTATTTTTAGCACAATGATTAACGAGTGATTGAAGGACTCTAGCATGGATCAAACTAGTTTCACCCAAGTTGCTATAGGGACTCTAGAAAATTCTAAATTTTCACAAATCGTGGTAAATACTCCTAGAGAAGAAACTTAGCAAGTAAAAGCAACATGTTTCATCAAGTTTTTTGTTTAAAGTTTTAATAAAAAAATTCAAATTTTACCAAGCTTAGCAATACAAATGTACTTGGACATATCTAAGTTAGTGATATTCTTCATATGGAGTAGCAAGGTGTATAGAATGAAGAAATCAATTGCATAATAGACAAAGCTCATTAAACCGAAAATGCAGTCTATATGCAATGCATGAACAGATTCCCAAACTCCCCCTCAACTAGTGAATAAATTTTAAGCACAAATCTGGTTCAAGTTGAGTTATAGGCAGAATAAATCTCAAGAAAGATCCAAATTAACTCAATCGAAACCAGAAATACAGAATGAGGAGAGGAAGCGAGAAACTGCAAACTAGATGGCTATAGAGCATAGAGAAGATAGAAGAGACTCACTACAGCTCAGACTCGCTCTCATCTTCCCCAAAGGATCCACATAGGAAGTCGACTCTAGATCCCAAACTAAGAAGTGCACACAGACCCTGTCTACCCAGGAGGCCCACCACCTACTAGACTTATAAGATTGTGAGGGAACTCAACCTAGAGAGAAGAGGTCCATGCAAAGCATGCCAGAAGTCTAATTGAAGTGAACTCAACTCAGGAAAAATAAGCCCATAATCACCTAGAAAAGCAAAAAAGGAGAAATGATGGAAGAGAACATATTATACATAATATACAGAACAGCTCCCCCTCACGATAGGCTATAAGGACTCACGACTCCAAGTTCACTCCTCAAGGAAACAAATCTGGAACTATCCAGAGGCTTGGTGAAGATATCGGCTAACTGGAGGTCACTCTCTACAAACAAGAGTACGATATCACCCTTCTCCACATGGTCTCTAAGGAAGTGATAACTAATATCAATATGCTTGGTCCTAGAATGCTGCACTGGGTTCTTAGCAATGCAAATAGCAGAAGTGTTATCACAGAAAAGTGGAACACTTGCTATCGCTAACCCAAAGTCCTGCAAGGTCGATCTCATCCAGAGAACTCAGCTCTGAAAGAATCGGTCGCAAAGAACATACTCGGCCTCGGTGGATCAGCAACTCCGGATTGCTTCCTAGACGACCAAGAAACAAGAGAAGTGCCAATGAATTGGCAAGTGCCAGAAGTGCTCTTCCTATCTATCCTACAGCCAGCAAAATTAGCATCGAAAAAGGCTCGAAGAGACAAACAAGAAGAAACAGAGTACCAAATACCATAATAAGTGGTAGCACGAAGGTACCTGAAAATACGCTTCACCGCTTGGAGGTGAGAGACGCGAGGAGAGGCCTGAAATCGAGCGCACAGACACACAGCGAAATGTATATCCAGCTTCGAAGCAGTGAGGTACAAGAGGGAGCCGATCATGCTCCGAAACTCCTTTTGATCAGCAGGCTCACCATCCTCAACCGGCTCGAGGACTGCAATGGTGGCCATAGGAGTCATCACCGGCTTCCCGTTAGACATATCGAAATACCTCAGGAGGTCCTGGGTGTACTTGCCTTGATGCAAGAATGTACCCTCCCGAGTCTTCTTGATTTTTAAGCCAAGGAAGTAGCTCAATTCGACCATCATACTCATCTCAAACTCTGTGCTCATTACCTCATAAAACTGAGACAAGTGAATGAGGTGAGCCACCAAAAATGATATCGTCCACATAAATCTGAACGAGAAGAAAATGCGACTCATGGTGTCTGATGAACAAAGTCTTGTCTACTACGCCCATCTTGAAGTCATGGCTGAGAAGATAAAGACTTGAGCCTCTCATACCATGCTCTGTGGGCCTGCTTGATTCCATACAAAGCTTTGGAAAGCTTGTATATATGACTCGAAAACTTGGGGTTCTCAAATCCTGAAAGTTGTTTGACGTAAACCTCTTCCTTAATATAGCCATTGAGGAATGCACTCTTGACATCCATTTGATAGAGCTTGAAGTCCTGGGATGCAAAAAATGCAAGCAGGATCCTAATAGCCTCTAGTCTAGCTACAGGGGCAAAGGTCTCCTCAAAGTCAAGACCCTCAACCTAAGAAAAACACTGTGCAACTAGCCTAGCCTTGTTGCGAACGACAACCCCATCCTCACTCTGCTTGTTCTTGAACACCCACTTGGTCCCAAGACATTATGACTAGATGGGTGCTCTACAAGCTGTCAGACTTTGTTCCTATCGAAGTTTTCAAGTTCCTCACGCATAGCATTAGTCCAAGACTCATCAGATAATGCATGAGTCACATCCTTCGGTTCAAACGATGCAACAAAGGCAGAGTGAAGGCAGAAACTGGACAATCCTGATTTTGAGCGAGTGACCCATTCAAATAGATCGTCGATGATCTGATCAAGTGGATGAGAACGCTGAATATTACGGGGAGGTCCAGAAGCAGAAGTGGCCTCTACCTCATGCACAGAAGAGGTAGGAGCTAAACCACTAGCTGCATGAGAGTTACAAGGTAAGGGCTGGCCATCCTGAGGTGCAGAAATGGAAACAGGAGGCACCTCAGGTGTAGAGGGGACTAGATCAAGTGGAACACCATCATCCTCATCCTTGTCGGGACCCGAATTTGCAAATCTGGAACCCTCTGTGTATACTGCGCTAGTTCAGGATCACGCTAGTGCACACAGTGGAAACATAAATGAAATATCATTCCATACAACGAATTAACTAAGAAGAAGCAAATTATTATTAAATAAAGCAAACGACCTTATGGTCAAAGTTTACACCAATATGCCTTAAGGGCTTACGAAACGAATAACTATTGCAGCGGAAAAGATAACTTAAGCCATTCGACATGCCACAGGCAATCATTTGGGGAACGTCTTCCTAATCCACGTAGTCTTCATAGAATTCCTCCTCATGATATTCAGCATTTCCTGATCCTTCCTCAGCAACTGATCAACAAAGGCGTATAGCCGTGATTACAAAAAGTATTCAGCAAGCCATAAGGAATTGATGCAATATATTCATGCACGGCTTGACAAGGATGGCCTTATGGTTCATTTGCAAAAAACAATAATTGAATTGAAATACAATAAATAGATTGAAAGCACATTTATGAAAAGATAAATAAATAACTGATAGATCAATGGTAGACAACATGAACATAATGGCGAGGCAGCACCCTACACCATCTAAAACAAGTATCAACTGATAAATTCAACAGTATTACTTTAGACAACAAAACAACAGTGAACTCCCCGTTCACATCCCAACAATTCCACATTTCATGAAACACTATATACCCCGTGTGAAATTCCCGAGCTTGTCCACGACCGCGGACACGGCTATTCGAATAGTTTTACACTCTGCAGAGGTTGTACAACTTTACCCACAAGACATGAACATCTCTTTGTGCAATCGATAATAACACACTTCCTTTGGTGTGTCGCAGAGATATCATGACAAAGTCTTTACAATGCACTGTCTAAACTCGGTACTGCCCGCTAAGGTTTCGCCCCTTGGGGCTCCCTCTTGCGCCTTGCGAATCTACCCGTCCATCCCGGAACTCACACCACCAATTAGTAGTACTCAAGGCTAGACATTGCAAATTAATCAGCTAAGTCTGTCCCATACCAGACATGTGGTAGTACGGTTAGGCCCAGTTCAATGGCGCACAAGATTGTCCTTAAGTTGTCTTAGGCAAGACATCCACATCCCAATGTGCTAGAAAGCACCCCCTTTACTGCACGGTCACTTGCCCGAGGGAAAACAATTCGTTCAACCAAGACCAATGGCAAACCCCGCCATGGTACAACAAATTTTACAACAGTGGCTAACGGCCACGATTCAATATCTCATTAAGTCAAGATTAACATTAATCACATGTGATATGGATCCCAACGTATATCTAAGCATGTCTAAGCATAGCTACGATAACCAAAATGTTGGTATGATGATTATGTCCAACTAGTAATGTCCCAACCTAGGTTTAACAATGGTTACATGGCGTCTCGATAATCAAGGTGGTATAATGTCAACTAGGTATATAACTATTCCCAGCAAATAATCATTGTACAGAAATAGCATGCAATTGTATAAAGCAAAGTACTTTTGCAAACATAAGTTCAATGTGATCAAAGGTTACAACTTGCCTTGTTGATCTAGTGCTGAGTCTTGGTCTTCGAAGTCTCCGTTTGCTCCCTCGGAATTAACGTCTACCAGAAAAGAAAGCAATGAAACCAAATAAATACAAAACAGAGACACAAACAAGCTCAAAACTAGAAATAAATGACTCTGAAAGATAGATCTTGTAAGGACCCGAATCCACTGATTCGAACCCACTGTGTTTACCGCACTAGTCCCAGGATCAACGCTAGTGCACACAGCTCAACATCGGTACATATCATATCATACTCAACGATAAAAGAATAATACTCCATTTATTGATATAGCTAAGTGTATGATCTTATGACCGACTTACATTATTAAGCCACGTAGGGCAAAACTGGAAATATAAGCTAAGAATTAAGTAGCGTAAAGTAGAAAACGAGATAGCTCATCACCACCACGAGCAACCGACAAGGCTCTGACCCTAATGACTCGGCCCTCTTGGAACTCCTCCTCCAACACAGTGTAGATTCTTCGATCGTTGATTATTGTTGTTGGCAAGGGTGAGTACTTAAAGCACTCAACAAGTTGTGCATGTAATGCAATTCTATGTAACTATATGTAAGGCTTATTCCAATAGATAGGTTATCATGGCTATTTTGCAATAAGCGAGATTTATGAACAAATACAATAAATAGATTGTAAAGATCAGAAACAAATAACAATAGTAGATAGATTCAAATTTCAAGTAAACCAAGTTTCCAATTCTAAGTCAAATTCCATCTTCCACATGGCATTCCGCCATCCCAACCAAGTTGTCTAGTTAATTGCTAACCTCAATCAGAATTCCGAGCATTGCTCAATACCATGAGCACGGCTATCCGAATAGTTTCACACACCGCAGAGGTTATGCACTTTACCCACGCGATACAACCAAACACCACCAAGGCGAGTGATTATAACAAAGCCTTTACAATGCGCTGCTTAACCCGCACCACCCGCTAAGGTTTCAACACTGGTGGACTGGTTACCACATCCAGGCCCCCTCTTGCGCCATGTGAATTACTCCATAACTCGGGAACTCACACCGACCAAGATAGTACCAAAATTAAGACATTGCAAATTAATCAGCTAGGTTGGCCCATACCAGACATGTGGTTGCATAATTGACTCGGGTCAAAGGCTTGCAAGGTTAAGTCCTTAGAGTGATCAAGGCAAGACTTCCACATACCCTCTGTCCATCGGGCCCACCTTGGCATACTCGCCCCTTGTCACTTGCCCCAATCTAAGTGAATATCACCCAAGTTGATTACCAAGCACCACGTGCCATCAACAATTCAACATCGCTATGACATGACTCGCCACAACAACTCAATCTCATCGTGTGATCCCACATGACACACAAGTTCATAACATCGTTCCATATTCCATTAGTCAAGATTAATTAACAATGATTCAATCACATGTGATGACGTGGCATGGCTAAGCAACTAATACGGTCTAACCATCCCATGTTGATTATTATTACTAACCAACTATAATGAACCAATCTAGGGTGACAATAGATCATGGCATACAATGACAAGGTACGATATAGATCAAATGGGTATAATAGCTAAGTCCCAATTTAATTTGAAACAATTGTATACTTGAAATAATATCCAATAGGGTAAAACAAATATAGCAATTTTATAAACATGAGTTCAACATGATCAAAGAACAACTTGCCTTGGAATAGGTCCTGATCTTGATCTGGAGCTTGCTCTTGAGTTGCTGGATCTTCCTCCGAAGCGTCGCACAATTCCAAAATAGAGAGCAAATGAACTCCAAAAATCAATTAAAATTCACCATTAAATAGATCTCAATTTTACAAATTTTTAGAAATTTGAATCACTCAAATCCGAGTTAAGATGCAAAAGTTATAGCCTTTAGAAGTTTTGAATAAATACTGAAATTACTGAAATTAGAAAAATCAGAATTAACATAATTATTTTTAAATTGAAAAACTGAGTTACTGCGTTACGCTGATGTCAGTGCGGATCTGACCAATCAGACACCGACACGCGTCCTGGTCCATGGACTCAGTTCACGGTTTTGATCTGGTCCACCGTGGACCCAGCCCATGCGACCACGTTTCTCTAACGTGCGGGCCAGTGCGACGCTGACTCGGCACCAGCGCAGAACACACGCGACGCCACGACGCTGCCACCTCGGTGAGGCTACCCACGTGTGCGACACGCGTCAGTGAAGCGTCAAGCCACGTCGACGGCGGCGGCACAGGGACCTAGGGTCGTCGGCGGTGATCGGCTCGGCTACCTACGGCACGCTCACAACCTCGCCTACCTTCTGACGCGAATGGATCTGGGATTCGGGCGCTTAGGCGGCGACGGCGATGCTTCACTTCTTGTCGGCGATGACCTCCCCGCGGTTTCCTCTCTCCAACGATGCTCCGACCAAAACGGTGCGCGCACGGGCTTCCTCTTGACGAGACGAATCCGACGGCCACGGTCCCGTGCCTCAACCTCCACGAAAGACGGCGAAATCGATGAAGAAATGCGGCGGCGGCGCTCGGTGATTGACCCAAAATCCCGACGAACGGCTGCGGTTCTCGGCAAGGGCACTTAGGGCTTCGGTCGCTTGGGGGTTTGCGCAGCCCACGCTCTCCTTTTATAGCGCTAAGGGTCGCTGCTTCGCCCAATTACCCTGTGGTGTCCATGGCGGCCACGAGACGGACTCAGAGTCCTGTCGGAGAAGATGACGCCAGGTTGCGCCACGCGGCAGGACGGACGGCCTAGATTCGCCAAGACGTGGCTGAATCCGAAATGCTAACGAGATCCAACGGCCCATGGTGCTAGCTTCTAGAAGATGGGCCGACGCAACGCACAGTGGATGGGCTCAACCCAACACTGTTCATCGAATTTCTGCTTTTTATCAATTAAAACAATTCCAGAAATTCATTTAATTAGTTTTAGGCAAATAATTTATCAGGAAAAATCCCAAAAAAATCTCAAAAATACTTTGAGACATTCTGGACTCAAATAAAATATTTTTGGCAAAACTCTATTTCAACTTTGCACAAATTTAAATAGTTTTCAATAAAAGGTCAAAACGCTTAATTTGCAATTAATTCAAATAAATCCAAAAATCCAAATCAATTCCCAAAAAATCATAAAATGCACAAATGACAATAAAATAATATTTAGACGAATTTTGGGATGTTACAGATCTTAATTTTAGAAAAATTTAGAAACTTGAATCGACTCAATCGGAGTTCGTATGAGAGAGAACGGGCCTCTGAAAGATTAAATTCAGAGAAAAAGGTTGAAAATCAGAAAATACGAATTTCCCGATTTATTTTTCTATTAGAAAATCGATTTATTACGCAACGCTGACGTCAGCAATCAATTTCTCGAATAAAAATAAATCCAAAAATTCTTATTTCACTGACAGGTGGGACCCTCGGTCTATGGACCGAGTCCGCGGACTTGGGTTGGTCCACGGTGGACCGCTCACCTGACGGAGGCTAGGGTCGACGCCATCCGCTATCAGGCGGTTTGGTCGACGCGCGCGCTGACGACACGGCACACACACGCGGCCGACGTGGATCGGCCAAGTGTCGCGCATCCAACGGCGCGGCAAGATCGGATGGTGGGGGTACGCGACTGCAGGCGGCGACGACGTGGCACGATCAGAGGCGCTCATAGAAGATAGAATGGCCACGGCTTCGCGATGAAGGAAGACAGCGAGAACAGCTGCGCTTCTCACCGGAGCTAAGGAAGGAGACGCAGGCTTCGGCGGAAACGCGATGGATCGGGCTCGATTCCTCGCGGGTTTGCAAGAGGGCGATGTGATAGCTCAGGCGAACAAGCGGCAACAGCGGAGGAGGACCGGCGGCGGAGATCTGGGCGGCGAAAGGTCTCGGCTCGGCGAAAAACAACGATGAGCTCGCGCGAAGCGACGGCGACGACTCGGGCTGCGCAAGATGGGGCAAATGAGGCGGCAGAGCGAGGGGAACCTCGAGAGGGGTGCGACGCGGGTTTTTATAGCTTAGAGAGGCGTGTAGGGCAAGGACTCCGAGAACGGCAGCGTGTGACGTGCGGACTCCGAGCGGCGGCTAGGGTTTACGACGGCGAGCGAGCTAGGGTCGGTCACTACATGCCGAAGCGGCTGGTCGGGCCAAAGTGAGCAGCCGCAAGAAAGAAATGAGCGGGCTGAAGAAGATTTGGCCTGAAGCCAATTTGAAAATAAAAAAAATCGATTTAATAAATCTCCAGAAATTTGAATAAAAGCAAATAAATTCAGAAAAATCTCAAAAATACAGAAAAAATCCTTGGAGTACAGTGAACCCAACTAAAACTGTAAATCTTTTGTTTGATGAATAGATTAATCAAATTAAATCCTTTCATTAATGAAAAATTCAAATCAAGCTGGAATTAATTCAAGAAAAATACAAATGGTTTATTTTTGAATTCAACATTCCAAAACTCAATTTTTGGGATGTTACAATCATCTACAAAGATGATCTCGAAAGTGGAAGAAGAGCCTGAAATCTCAGGTCTAGCTCCTAGGCTGACCTCATCGAAAGTCACCTCGCAGGTCTCTATTATCCTATGCGCATCGCAACTCCAGACCCTATAGCTACGAGAAGAAGTTGAATAACCCTAAAAGATACCATCAGAAGAACGAGACTCAAAACGTATCCAGGTTACCAGACTTCAAAATTAAACACCTGCAACCAAACACACGGAAATGAGAAACACTAGGCTTTCGCCCATACCTCAACTCATAAGAAGTGCGGTGCAAATGTGCTCTCAAGAATACGCGATTAGAAACATAGCAAGCAGTAGCTACAGCCTCAGCCCAAAACTTCCTAGGAGTGTTGTACTCGTCTAGCATCATCTTGGCCATCTCTACCAGGGTCGTGTTATTCCTTTCTACTACGCCATTTTACTAAGAGGCGTATGAAGAGGAGAACTGATGCTCTAAACCAGACTCCACATAGAAACTCTCAAAATAGGAGTTCTTAAACTCCGTGCCATTGTCACTGTGTATAGCTCGTAGGGCACCAGGGAGCTCAAAAGACAACCTATGAACCAAACCCCTAAAATGGGTAAAAGTCTCATCCTCTGAGGTCATGAAAAACACCCAAGAGTACCTCGAAAAATGTAACATCCCATTTTCGGTTCTTTTATTAAAAATTAATTTAAATTAATTAATTCAAGGATTTGGGTTTTCTTTGGAATTTTAGTTAACCTGGCATTTCTTTCCATCCAAAAATGGAATTTATTCCATTCGCGTCCGGAAATTCCATTTCATCCTGAAATCCAAAATTCAAATCCAATTCCAAAATTCTCTAAAAATTCTGAAACCAATTTTATTAGGTTACAAATATTCTAAAGTATTTTTGAGATTTTTCCCAGAATTTTTAGAACTATTTTTCTATTTTTTCCCAAACCTATTTAATTTTCAGCATTATATTAATTACATTAAGAAAAATAACAATATAATATTATCCAAAAATATTTATTCGTGCTTTATTTTCTAAAAACGTTGTCTACAAAAATTCCCAAATTTATTATGATCTAATTGCTATTTTTCCGAATTTAAACTGAATTTTCAGTGGAAAATTAAGTGTTTTCTGTATTTATTTATTTTCGCGGTTACAGTTCATTCAATCCGCTTCGCTTCACTTCCGCCCTGCCGCTACAAATTGCACCCGTCACTACAGAAGTAACGCCGCACAGCTTCGATCCGATCCGCAATTAAAGTCCACTGTTTCTTCATTTAACTCCGGCGATCTTAGTTACTATTCTGGCGAAAACTTCGGCGAGCGTTTCCCGACGATCCGCTGGTCCGATTGTCCTATAAATTGAACCCCATGTTCCCTTTATCGTTCCACACATCCTCAGCTTAGAGTTGTTCCAATCCATCCACCAGATCTCCCTGTGCAAGCCATTTTTTCCGAACTCTGGCGAAATTTCGGTGAGCTCTCCCGGCTGCTCCCGACCTCCATTTGTCCTCAAATTTTTACTAGAGCTTCCTCTGAGTGCCCTTTACATATGGTAAAATCATATTTTCAAAATTCTCATAGGATCTCTGTCGGCAACCGTTTCTTCTCTAAACCCGGTGAAAGGTCAAATTTTGAATTCAAAATATCCGATCTCTGTCATCTTAAGTTAAATTGACCTCATTCTTCTTCCTAAATTCATCTAAATTCATCCTATATCTTCCAGTATTTTTATTATAATTTTTAGTTTTATTTATTTTATTTTATTCATTTCGTGCACCGTTTTGCGCGTAGTCGAAGAAGCGGTCGTCGTCGCCGACGAAGGAGAAGACCTCCAGAACAGCGCAGCGCACTTCATCGATGAAGGCAAGTCTCCTTGACGCACGTTTATCCCATTGTTTATAACTGTTTTATAAAAAGTTTGCAACTTGCATGGCTATTTACATAAACCGATGATGTTAAAATATAGAATAATGTTAGTTATGCCCATTTCGAAATAACATCATTGCTGTTTGATTACCATGCCTTTGTAACCTTAAGATTTAATCATGAAATCATGTATTATGTGGTTAACCTTGTTTCGTACGATAGACTGTGATTAGGATTGACGTTGATCAAAATACCTATGGTGGGATAAATTCTAAAATGTTGTTGAAATGTGTTTTATCGAAAATGTAGCAAGGTGATTGTTGCTGTGATTGTAAAATAAAAATAAAATAAAAATGGTTTAGATTGAGGCGAATGGTTTGTTGGGCTAAAAGTGATGGAGCACCGGTTCAGTTTGTGAAAGCCGCCTAATCAATTTAAGGACCAACGCTTATGACCGTCCATTCTAAGCATTACCGCAACCACAAGTCTATAATGGAGTACGACTGCTAAATAATTTGTAGAAACCTAACTTAGACTCGCCACTTGGTGGAATGTGGGTGTCGGATGGAGGCAAGTCGATTCCTCACACGCGCAAGAGGGGCTTCAGACTGGTGGATGGAACCCTAACAATGTGAAACCTCGGTGGGTCGGGTTAGGCGATACATTGTAAAGGCCTTGTCATGATCTCTCCGCAAGACACCAATGGAAGTGTGTTCGTAGCGCTTGGCATTAAAGAGATGATCATGTCTTGTGGGTAAAGTTGTACACCTCTGTAGAGTAAATCTATTCAATAGCCGTGTTTACGGCCAAAGGCAAAGCGAAGAATGCTTTCATACCGTAGACTTGGTTTTGGTTTTCAAAATAATCGATGCTTTGGGATTCGGGAGTGGTTAGAACTCTCGAATGTTTATTTGGCTGATTGAGCCAATCGTAGATGGAACTGCTTTGAATCATGACAGATGGAGTCATGTGATGGTTTAATAAGATCTTTCAAAATGGGCGGTTAGAGCCTGTATACTAGTGTTGGTAGTTGGAACCTTCACTAGAGTTAGAAATAATTTCAATTGTACAAATAATTGTTAAAACTGCTTTGTGGAAATTATTATTAATAATGTTTGTTAAATCTGGCTTTGTGCAAAAGAACCCTATTAAGCCTTCCTTGGAAAGCCCTTCATGATGCATTTCCCAGACTTGCGGAGTACGTTTGTACTCACATGCTATACAAAATTTTGTCATCAGAGAATTATCAAGATGCGGTCGAAAACAATGAGTTCTATGGTGAGAAGTTCGTGGGCGATCGCCAAGATAACTAAGCGTGCGCTCCTAGTCGTCGTCTTTGGTGTCTTTTGGGTTTTATCTTGTTGATTTTTTTGTTTCCGCTGCTGAGAACTCTGGTCATGTGACCAGGAGATGTAATAAATAGCCATGTGGCTGGTAACTTATATTTATGCTATTTTTTTTCTCTTCGTTCTGTTCTGGTTATGATCATCACTGCTTCACTGTGTGTACTAGCAATTGATCTGGGACTAGTACAGAAATACACAGGAGATTCCGAATGGTAAATCTGGGGTCTCACAAAAAATCATCAACAATGACAAGAACATACCACTTCCCTCCCACTGACTGCACTCTAGTTGGCCCAACAGTGTCCATATGTAAAAGCTGTCCTGGTGCATCAGTCATTACAACAGTGACTAGAGGATGAGAGGCAGCAACCATCTTGCCATGTCGGCAGGGAGAGCAAACTAAGTCTTTGACCATTTTGAGTTTGGGCAAACCACGAATAAGGTCGTGGCTGCTAACTTGGGTCAAATAATCAAATCCAATGTGACCAAGTCTCCTATGCCAGAAGAGAGATCACGGGACTCTGAAGCAATCAAACACCGAAGAGAGTCTCCAGAAGAAACAGAAAAATCAACACGGAAGACTCCCAATATAGAAATTCCGCAAACTAACCCTCCTGATGAATCGAGGATTCTACAGGCATTACTCTTAAAACTCACCTCGAAAGGGTCATCGATAAGCTGAGAAATAGAAAGTAAGTTATACTGCAGCTTACTCACTAAGGCAACATCTCTAAGAATGAAATTATCATTAATGCAGATGGTACCTTTGGTAATGACTCTACCTGAAGAAGCATCCCTAAAAGTGATCAACTCATCACCGGGGGCTCGGACTAGGGAAGAGAACCAACGAGAATCTCCGATCATATGACGAGAACAACCGGAGTCGACAATCCAAACATCTCCCTTCCCCATCCGACGAACCTGATCAAGTCAAGAGTAAGAGATGACTCAGTACTAGGATAGAGTGAAGATCTGGGAACCCAATACTGAACCACACGACGCCTCAGAGTACCAGCCACAGAAGAAGACTGGACTCGAGTATCTCTCTGACGCTCAACCCTAACAAGATCAGTAGCAACTCTAGCAAATGATCTAGGAGCTAGAACTGGGTTGGCCCGCCGTGGTACTAAAGTCGGACCATCCCAGTAAGGCTGCCTGGATATCCTACCAGAAAACACCTCACGACACTGATATCTACCTCGATGGGAAAAACGAGGAATATCAAGAGGACGACGGAAAGACTGACCACGAGCAACTCCAGGACTAAAACTCGACTGAACAGCATGAAAACTAAGTCCTGAACGCTGCCCAAAAACAAGCGACTCTCTAACCTATCTAGAAGCAGTGCGTGTCTTAGAAGCACTCAGAGTCTGGGGATGACCCTGAATATCTCTAAGAGCAGCAACACGCTCATGCCTTGTGATCTTGGCGTGCCTGAAGCAAAAATCTGCTAGGTGACCATCCTTCTTACAGAAGATGCGTGTGTATTTTGCCTTGCTAGAGGCAAAAGCAATAGGAGTAACACCCTTCTGATCAGAAGTCCCATGGACAACCCCAGCAGACCTAAACACTGTGGTACTCACTTGGGAGCTACCACAATCTCACCATTCTTGGAGCCAAGCACAATGGCGGGAGGATGCGCCCGAGCATGCTCTAAGTAGTCAAATCCTAGACCCTGATTAAATCTGCTAATCTTGGATTGGTCTAGAATAAGATTGAGCTTCTTCTTGCCTCCTACAAACTTCTCGAGAGTGGTCATGAGATACTCATACTCCCGGAAGAAAGAGACACATGAAGAACATGGAAGAGAGGAAGAAGAAGAACCAGAAAGGGAAGCTCTCAACACGTGCATTTTTCTCCCTCAGCACGGCTGCCTCAATCTTGAGGGCCTCACAAGAAATGCAAGACGCATTTCTAATCCTATGGACTTAGTCTTTCAATTTCTTCCTAAGTTCGACATGGATTTCATCCAAGTCCCCCTCAATCACAGCACATCACAAGCAACTTTCTTGTGACTTATCTAGTAAGTCCTTAGCAAATTTAGCACACTTGACATTCAAGGTTTCATTATCAAATTTTAGTTGCTTACAGCCCTCACATGAGCTGACTGGGTCCTTAGAAGCATGTAATTCAAGTTCTTCATTTCTAGAAGAAAGATTCCTAAGGTGAGTGCTCATGGCATCTATTTCAGCAAGCATTTTAGACATGAAGGAGTAGAGTGAGCATGAAGAAGACTAGCCTCAACAGGAATAGCATCAATAGAACTAGTGCTAGCATTCTTCAACCTAAGACCATCAAGTTCAGCAAGCACACTATCATGTAAGGTCCTTAGGTTCTCTAACTCCTCAAGCAAGGCATCACATAAAGAGCAATCATCAGTGACCCGAGAGGGAGAAGGTCTAAGAGAAGCTAACTCCCGAGTCAAGTTACCTACTTCCTTTCTAGCTCTATATACCTAGCTCTCGCTCTAGCAGGAAATTTCCCTAGTTTGTGTCGGGACCCGAATATGCAAACTCGGACCCTCTGTGTATACTGCACTAGTCCAGGATCACGCTAGTGCACACAGGCTCAACATCGGTAAATATCACAATCATACACAGGGAAACATTATGAAAGACATCATATATTATATACTACTAGTTGAATGACCTTATGGTCAACTTACATGACTATGCCTCGCAAGGCTGAATAACATGTTAAATCGCAATGGAATGAAAACATAGACAACCCTCAAGATACCACAGTAATCGACAAGGCTTGCGCCTAAACATTCGCCTCTTCCTGCATTTCTCCTCCAAAGATTGGTGCGCACTCCTCAACCGGTGATGTTGTTGTTGGCAAGAGTGAGTACATAAAGCACTCAACAAGTTGTGCACAGAATGCAATTCTAACATAGCTATATACAAGGCTTATTCCAAAGGATAGGCTATCATGGCTATTTTGCAACAAAGCAGCACTTACGAACAAATACAATAAGTAGATTGTAAAGACTGTGAAACGAATAACAGTAATAAATAGATTCAAAATTTTTCAATTAAACCAAGTTTCCAACCGTAACATCCCAAATTTTGCTTTATTAATCTTTTATTGGTTATTTGAGCATTTTATGTTTTTCTGGAATTTATTGGATTTTTCTGGATTTATTTGAATTTACTTTAAATTAAGTATATTGACCTTTTGTTTAAAACTATTTAAATTTATGCAAATTTAAAATAAAGTTTTGTCGAAAATATTTTATTTGAGTTCAAAATGCTTCAAAGTATTTTAGTGAATTTTCTTGGATTTTTCCTGATATTTTTATTGCCTAAAACCATTTAATCGAATTATCAGAATTATTTTAATTAATAAATCCGAGAAAATTTTGAACGATGTCGGGCCAAGCCCAACATCGTGCCTTTTGCGCTATACCGCGGCGCCCGATTTCTCGAGCCGCTTGATTTCCATCCGTCGATCGCGATCAAGGCCGAAACCCTAATCAATCTCGTGCGCCCGTTTCATTGACGGCTCGGATCAAATCGTAGCTGAGTGCATCGCGCCGTTCATCGCGCCACGTGGATGGCTATCCAACGTTGTCTTCGTGGAGTCCGTCGCCGCCACGCTATCGGAGTCCTCCGCCGAGACGCTTCGGTTTCTCGTGCTAAGCACGGACTCCTAGGCCTTTATAAACCTAGCCAGTACCCGTTTCGAGGCCGTCGTGTTCTTGCGCACAGATTGGCTGGTGTGGTTTTGAGGAGATCGCCGCCATCTGTATTTTGAAGCTCGCCGGAGTTGGAAGCGCAGGACTCTTCGGTTTTACCGGTTTTGGTCGCCACGAGCCGTCTTTGCTTTGCGCTTGGAACCATATCCGCAATCTTCACGTCGGGCGCGTCGGTGCCACCGATAACGCCGTCGGGAACCTTTGCGTTGTCGCCGGAGAACCTTCGTCCCTAGCTCCGGTAATCATCGCCGTCGTGCCATTCTTTTGCGCTAGCGAGCTCTTTGGCCGTCGGATGTTCATGGACCGTTAGATGGTCGCCGCGTGTCAGATCAGGGTGGCGCCGCGTATGCCGTTAGTGGGGAGGTGTTGTGGACCGTCAGATCAAAATAGAGGGTTTAGATCGTGTCGCCTACTGAACCAATTGGATTGTGCCGCGTGGCGGTGCGGGTGCCGATGCGTCATACGCCGGGTTCACGGTGGACCAGAGGAGGTCTGGTGAACCGGGTGCATCGCCATGCCACGTGTCACCATCCGATTGGCTCGGGTCAGGACTGATGTCAGCATGACATCTGCATGGCGCAATAATGCTATTTATCTATATAAAAGTAATTCGGGAAATTCGGATTTTTCTATTTTCTGTATTTTTAGTATTTATTCAAACTTCAAAAGGCTATATCTTTTGCATTTTAACTTGGATTTGAGTGATTCAAATTTCTAAAAATTTGTAAAATTGAGATCTATTTAATGGTGAATTTTAATTAATTTTTGGAGTTTATTTGCTGTCTGTTTTGATATTTATTTGCTTTTCTTCTTCGGTACGCGTAGACGTTGAATTGTGCGGCGCTTCGGAGGAAGATTCAACAACTCAAGATCAAGTTTCAGAGCAAGACCAGAACCTATTCCAAGGCAAGTTGTGCTTTGATCATGTTGAACCCATGTTTATACAAGTGCTATATTGTTTTACTCTATTGCAAAGTATTTCAAGTATAAAGTTGTTTTCAATTAAGTTGGGATTTAGCTGTTATACCAGATTGATCTATACCCTACCTTGTCATTTGTATGCCATGATCTATTGTCACCCTAGATTGGATCACTATAGTTGGTTGATATTGAAATCAACATGGGATGGTTAGATCGTCATAGTTGCTTAGCCGTGCCACGTCATCATATGTACATGAATCATTGATAATTAATCATATGTCACGCAACGATGTTGAATTGTTGATGGCACGTGGTGCTTGGTAATCAACTGGGTGATAATCACTTAGATTGGGGCAAGTGACAAGGGGCGAGTATGCCAAGGTGGGCCCGATGGGCAGAGGGTATGTGGATGTCTTACCTTGATCACTCTAAGGACTTAACCTTGCGAGCCTTTGACCTGAGTCAATCATGCAACCACATGTCTGGTATAGGCCAGCCTAGCTGGTTAATTTGCAATGTCTTAACCTTGGTACTATCTTGGTCGGTGTGAGTTCCCGAGTTATGGAGTAATTCACATGGCGCAAGAGGGGGGCCCTGGACGTGGTAACCAGTCCCACCAGTGTTGAAACCTTAGCGGGTGGTACCGGGTTAAGCCAGCGCATTGTAAAGGCTTTGTCATGATCTCTTCGCCGACACACCAAAGGAAGTGTGTTAATTGCATGGCAGCAAGAGACGATCATGTCGTGTGGGTAAAGTGCATAATCTCTGCAGAGTGTAAAACTATTCGAATAGCCGTGCTCGCGGTATTGAGCAATGCTCGGAAATTACAGTTAAGGGTTAGTTTAATTAAATGGAAAACTTGGTTGGGATGGCAGAATGCCATGTGGAAGATGTAATTTGACTTAGGATTGGAAACTTGGTTTACTTCAGAAATGCTGAATCTATCTATTATTGTTATTTGTTTTACAGTCTTTACAATCTATTTATTGTATTTGTTCATAAATGCTGCTTATTGCAAAATAGCCATGATAGCCTATCCATTGGAATAAGCCTTGCATATAGTTACATAGAATTGCATTCAGTGCACAACTTGTTGAGTGCTTTAAGTACTCACCCTTGCCAACAATAACATCACCAGCTGAAGAGTCTACATCAAAGTCGGAGGAAAGATTCCAGAGAAGACGAATGTTTAGGGCGCAAGCCTTGTCGCTTACGTGGTATACTGAGGGGTTGTCTACGTTTTCATTCCGCTGCACTGTAATATGTTGTTCAGCCTTGCGAGGCGTAGTCATCTAAGTTGACCATAAGGTCATTCAACTAGTAGTATATATCATATGATGTCTTTCATAATATTTCCGCTATGTATGATTTTGATATTTACTGATGTTGAGCCTGTGTGCACTAGCGTGATCCTGGACTAGTGTGGTATACACAGAGGGTCCGGATTTGCATATTCGGGTCCCGACAGAAGTGGTATCAGAGCCATACTGACTGTAGGTCGTGACCCTAGATAGTCTGGTCGTCTCTATAGGAACTTCAAAATTATTTTCTAAAGAAAAGAATTAACTTGGAAGAATAATATGTTCTTGACTTATCTTATTCTTCTATTCCTTTCCTCGCCAGAATTTCTCTCTTTCCCCTGCTGAATTACTTTCTCTCTCCATTGCTGGATCGAGTTAAAAACCTTATCTGAGTTATCTTTGTAGTTGACGTGCCACACCTTAGAGAAAGCTTCAAGTGCTTGCTGTCAACCCTGGAAATCATGAAGGAGGGAATCATCGAGCTCAAGGAAGGAGTAGATCCATGAAGTGTTCCAAAAGCTAGAAGATCTATGCTTCGAGTAGTCAGTTGGGACTCATGTGTGGGAGTCGCGTCTGCTTAAGATAGAAGTGTTACCCACAGGCGATAGTTTTGTGTGTATAGGTTGAATTGGTTCTTCCTTGATTGCCGAGTGTGCAGATGTGTTGCGAGCTTTTAGGCTTATATAAGCACCATACCAAGTTATTAATATTGTTTGCTTGTTATTGGGTTAAACCTATCTTCCCCGCTTTAGGACCCCGCTTACCTATGCTATTTCCTCTTCCTCACCCAATGGAGCAATCAAGCGGATGGTTCAGATTCATGGAAACAACGTAATCGGTGGAAGTGAAAATCAATCCAAGGAGAACCTCAATGATGGATCAATTCTTCAACCATCAAGACAGATAGATATGCAGTAGTCTCGAGAGTTCTTGACCGCTCGGACTCAGCTTGATGCATGCAATGATGAAGCAAATGCGAGAATATGACCGACCAAGCCAATGTCAACCAAGTGTTTTATGTCGCTACCAATGATTTCCGCTCCTACTCAAGGTTATCGACCATAAGGACTCGTCCACGGTGTTTCGTGAAATGTGTTACCCTCGAAGCGGGATGATTGGCTCAAGACCATTGAGAGGAAGTCGCCATTGCTCGATGTAAAAGTGATGAGAAAGTCATGTATGCTTCTTATCGCTTGCAAGGAATTGTTATGAATGGTGGAAGAAATATTGCGCTGTTCATGAAGCCCCGCGGAATATCACTTGGAATGAATTTATTGTTGCTTTTCGTAATCTCTTTGCCTCACCTGGAGACAGTATGGTCACGGTAAATACGGAGCATAATACTATCCATGCACCTTATTCGACATCTAAGCGTTGCGCTCTGAAGTGCTGTCAACCAAACAAGTCAGAAGATCGTGCATGCATTCGTTGTGGAGAAATAGGACATACCGCGGACGAGCATGCGATTAATTGTTCCAGCTGTGAAGGAAGTCATTCTCTTGGAGAGTGTCCTATGAGTGACATCACATGTTACCTGTGTGAAGGTAGAGATCATGGTCCAGCTCAATGTCCTTTGGATCCAATAGTTACTGCTGTAACTCAGCATCAGCAAAAGAATCTTCGAGCCATAGTTGCTCAAGAGTTGTCAAGAAGAGGCGAAATGTCGGTTGCAAAAGTGGTGCCGCTCGAAGAGCTAAGGACACAATACCTTAATCCTGTTGGCCCTCATCAAGAAAGTAGTAATTGGCAATCACCAACAGCATGTTTCCTGTGCGATGAAGAAGGTCATTGGGCTAGGGAATGCCCTATGAAGCAACCAGCTACGACGCAAGAAGAGGACAACAATGTATATGTAGCTGCACATCAGCGAACACGTGTGTGCTACAACTGTCACAAGGAAGGCCATTATGCTAATCGATGCCCACAGAGAAGACAATTATTTTCTATAGTCATGGATGTTCCAGAAGTTACCTCAGTCAAGTTCATAACGCCAAGAGTGAGTAGTAAAGTCGCAAGAGAAGTTTGTACGGAGAATCAGTTGAAGAAGAGGCGTCTGAATGAAAACACTGCCTTAGTTGACGAATGCTCAAGGAAGAGAGGTGGACCTAAGCTTTATTACACCTGCAACAAGCCTGGGCATTTTGCTAACAATTGCCTTCATAAGGAAGTGATCGCACCAGTGCAAGTCAATCTCAATTCTGTTCCGGTCAAAAACTTCAGCGCCAATGCCAATCGAGGAAGTTTAGATCGATGATTTTATCCTATGCAAGTGTCATACCCTCGTTTGTAAAAGAAAAGTGACTAGTGATGAATTCCATGTAAAGATTTTCTTGCCTAAATAAATAAAGTAAAGATGGTTGAGAGGTTGATACGTGAAGTGTTGGAATAAAAGCATTAATGATAAATGATGTTTCTGAGTATTCACCTATGTTGACGGTTCACTTGAAGATGTTGTGTGTGCAATGATGATCAGTTCAGTAGTGTTTGTAAAGCCTGTCAGCCCGAAGAATTATCGTTGTCAGAAAGTACAGTATGGCTTGATCTAACCTAGAATGTGATGAAGTTAAGTTGGAGAAAAGTTTCTAGCGAACGATATTGGATATCAGACCCGTGATGCTACTCCTGAAAGGAATTGGTCGTCCGGACATAAGGCTATCCTGGAGTTTGGTCAAAGAATTGTGTCAGCTAAAAGCCCTGAAAGCGGGAAAATGGAATTTCAAATGATTACGGTTCGTGTTGGTCAGCTAAAGGTCAATAGTGTGGAAGTTGTCAGCTTGGAAGATGTGCCAGTTGTAAGAGTGTATCCAGATGTGTTCCTGAGAATCTACTTGGTGTGCCACCAGATCGAGAGATCAAGTTTGTTAGTGAGTTAGTGCCTAGTACAGCGCCAAAAGTAAAGAGACCTCATCGAATGCCTATTGATGAGCTAGTTGAGATGAAGAAGCGAATCGAAGAGTCATAGAAAAATGCTTCGCTAGAGCTAGTTGTCACCATAGGGAGCGCCTATTCTGTTTGAAGATGGGAGCATAAGGATGTGAATCGATCGTCGAGCATTTAATGAAGTGATGATTAAAAGGGTAAGTATTCGTTGCCCAGGATCGTAATTTGTTTGATCAGTCAAAAGGAGCTGGAGTGTTCTCAAGGATAGATCTTCGATCGAGTTAGCATCAGTTAAGAATTCGTGCAGAGAATGTTCTTAGGTCGAGTTTTCCACGCAAAGATGGACAAGATGAGTTTTCGCCAGGTTCGCTAGGATGATCAATGCCATTACAGAATTATGAACATGACGAATGGAGTTCCATGGGAAATTTGGTCAAGTCGTTATGGTGTATAGGTGGGATGTCTTTGTTTGCTTCAAGTCAAAAGGAAAGTATGCAGAACAGTTGGGTTTAGTTTTGGAAAGGTTGCTAGACCAATGGTTGTATGCTAAGTTTAGCAAATGTGACTTTTGGAAGGAGAAAGTTGAATTTCTTGCCATGAGATGATCAAGCTAAAGGAGTTACTGTGGATCCAACCACAAGCGATGTTACGTGGGAGCAACCGAGACCGCTTAGGCAATTAGGAGAAGAAGTTTGCATGGACGCCGCAAAGGCGAAAAGAGTTTTCTGTGATTGAGGAAACGTTTGACGATAGCACCTGTCTTAGTGTTGCGAGATGTGCAAACGCGTTTTGATATATATTATGATGCCTCAAGACAAAATCTTGGATGTGTG
Organism: Otatea glauca; assembly: GCA_036346275.1. Lineage (NCBI taxonomy): Eukaryota > Viridiplantae > Streptophyta > Magnoliopsida > Poales > Poaceae > Otatea > Otatea glauca. The sequence continues at coordinate 168,816 of JAYEVK010000258.1, read as the reverse complement.
TTAATGCAGAAAGGCAAAGTTGTTGCCTATGCGTCAGGATAGTTGAGGCCACATGAAGAGAACTATTCTACGCATGAATTGGAAATTGCTACTTGAGTGCATGATTTGAAGTTATTAAGTCATTATATTGTTGGAGATATGTACGCACTATAAGAGTTTGAAGTGCGCACTCAAGATATGGAACGAAGAGGATGGTTGGAGTTGATTAAGTATTATAAGGTCGGATCCATTATCATCCCGTAAGGCTAATGTGGTATCCGGCGTCTTAAGTTGTAAAGGCCATAGTGCTAGTATACCGATATCAAGTGGTCAATCGAATTGTGCAAGGACTTTCAAAAGTTGAAATTAGAAGTGGTTTCAAGGATTTATAGTCGCTTTGGAAGTTAAGCCAATGTTTGAAGATCGATCAAAGTGGTCAAGGATGAAGGTTTAATCAAGATTTTACCGTGGATGACCAAGGAACCACACGGTTTAAAGGTCGAAGCTATGCATCGAATAAGAAAGAGCTTAAGCGCTTGATTTTGGAAGAAGCTCATGATTCTAGGTATTCAATTCATCCGAAAAGTGCTAAGATATATCCCGTCTTAAGGAAAGGTTTTGGCACCTAAGTTGAAGCGTGAAGTTATCAAAATATCACTTTGTGTGGTGTGTGTTAGAGAATGAAAACAAAGGCATCGAGATTAGCAAGTTTGTTACAAATTTGTCAGAGTTTAGAGGAAGTAAGAGGCAAATCAAGAATAAGATACCTAGCATTGAGAATGGTCGAGAATCCGTATGATATGGTTCTGCTTTGGACCATCGTTGACCGCTTGGCCGAAGTTGCTCCTTTCACACCATTAAGACTACCTATTCAGAGATCGCTTGGTAGGACCATTTATAATTGTCCTGTTGCATGGTATGTCTAAAAAGATTGTGTCGATTTAGGTACCCAATTTACCTCGAGATTTTTGGAATAAGTCATGTGAAGCATTGGGAACTCGCTTGAATTTTAGTACATCGTATCATTCGCGACATGATGGTCGAATGAGGAAGTTAATCGATTCTAGAGGATATGCCGAGAGCTTATGCTTTAGCCTCGTGCTATCTCGTGGGATAAGTGTTTGCCGATGCGGATTTAACTATAACAACAGTTATCAGGCTAGTTTGCAAATGTCACCATTTGAGGTTTTATATGGACGTGCTGTCGTACTCCGTTGAATTGGAATGAGACAGGAGATCGTATTGTATTTGGACTGATATTCTCAAGGAAGCCAAGAGCGAGTTGCTATGATTAGAGAGAGGTTGAAGGTAGCTCACTAAAGAAAAGAGCTACGCCGATAATCGTCGTCGGGATTTGAGTTTCGAGCCAGATGATTTCGTGTATCTCAGAGTTACCCCTCTTGAAGGTGTCAAAAGGTTTCACGATAAAGGGAAGCTTGCGTCAAGATATGTTGGTCTGTTCAAGATTTTGAGCTATCAAGGAGAGGTTGTTTATCAGTTGGAGTTGCCGTAGTCAATGGCAGGAAGTGCATGATGTGTTCTATGTGTCATAGTTTAGGAAATGTCTCGAGTACAAGCGGGCAGATGCCATTGGAAGCAATTGAATTGCAGGAGGATTTGACTTACAAGGAGCAAACCACCAAAATTTTGATGTTATAGAACGCGAGACTAGGACAAGTCTATTCGCTCCAGAGTTCAACAGAGCAATCATTCGTAGAATGAAGCAACTTGAAAGCGTGAAGACGATTTGAAGTCGAATTTCCAAACCTATTCTTTAGTTAGCCCCAATCTCTGGCCGGGATTCTCATAAGGGGAGGTTTGTAACATCCCAAATTTTGCTTTATTAATCTTTTATTGGTTATTTGAGCATTTTATGTTTTTCTGGAATTTATTGGATTTTTCTGGATTTATTTGAATTTACTTTAAATTAAGTATATTGACCTTTTGTATAAAACTATTTAAATTTATGCAAAGTTAAAATAAAGTTTTGTCAAAAATATTTTATTTGAGTTCAAAATGCTTCAAAGTATTTTAGTGAATTTTCTTGGATTTTTCCTAATATTTTTATTGCCTAAAACCATTTAATCGAATTATCAAAATTATTTTAATTAATAAATCCGGGAAAAAATCTTTTGAACAGTGTCGGGCCGAAACCCAACACTTTGCCTTTGCGGACCTAGCGGCCAGCGCCCAGCTCTGAGCCGTTTGATTTCCATCCGACGATCGCGATCAAGGCCGAAACCCTAATCAATCTCGTGTGCCCGTTTCATTGACGGCAAGGATCAAATCGCAGCTGAGTGCATCGCGCCGTTCATCGCGCCACGTGGATGGCTATCCAACGTCGTCTTCGTGGAGTCCGTCGCCGCCACGCTATCGGAGTCCTCCACCGAGACGCTTCGGTTTCTCGTGCTAAGCGCGGACTCCTAGGCCTTTATAAACCTAGCCAGTACCCGTTTCGAGGCCGTCGTGTTCTTGCGCACAGATTGGCTGGTGTGGTTTTGAGGAGATCGCCGCCATCTATATTTTGAAGCTCACCGGAGTTGGAAGCGCAGACTCTTCTGTTTACCGGTTTTCACTACAAGAATCGTGGAAAAATTGTGGGTGTTTTAAATTGTAAGCACAAAAAAACTCACGAATTTATTTATTTAAATTGCTTGGTTGTATAAAACCTCGTTTTAATTAAATTGTAATAAATGAAACCCACTAATTTATTTATTTAAATTGTGAGCTAAAATAAAACCCACGAATTTAATCGCTTAAATTGTGGGCAAATTACCCACTTAATTTAAACATTTAAATTGTGGGCCAAATTACCCACGAATTTAAACATTTAAATTGTGGGCAAACATTACCCATTTAATTTAAACTTTTAAATTTTAAGTTGGGCCACAAATTACCCACGAATTTAAACTTTTAAATTGTGGGCCCGCATACCCACGAATTTAACTGGCAAAAACCCTCACGCCGCACACGCCTCCCCGCCACGCGCCTCCCCTCCCACACGCAGTCGCCGCCGCCGCCCACGCGCGCCGCCCTTCGCCCCCCCCTTCGCCCGCCTCGCTCACGCGCCTGCCCCGCTCTTCGCTTCGCCGCTTGCGCGCCCGCTGCTGCCCCTGCCTGCTTTACTCGCCGCTCGAAAGCCACCGCCGCCGCCTCCCGCACGCCGCTGCAGACGCTGGCCGCCGAGACCCGCCGGGCGGCGCTCGCTTCGCCGCCGCCCGCCGCCGGAACTGCGCCACACACCACGCCGGTCGCCACTGCGCTGGCCGCCTCCGCTTGCTCGCCGCCCGGCCGCCTGCCCTCCCGGCCGCCGCTTCGCGGCCGGCCGCCTGCCACTTCGCGTTGACGCATGCTCGCCGGCAGCCTCTTCCGCCGCTTGCCCCGGCCGCTTCACCGTTGCTACCGCCAGCCACGCCGCCCGCCGCAGCGGCTGCGCCCGCTTGCGCTTGCCCGGCCGGCCACGCCATGGCCGCCTGCCACCGCCGCCACCATTGCCGCCGCCCCGCCGTCGCCGCCGCCCGCGCCCGCGCCGCCGCCGCCTCGCCGTGCCACCGCCCCTCTCGGTCACCCGAGACGCGCCCGCCGCCGACGGCGGCGCCCACCCCGCCTTTGTCGCTCGCCGCTCGCCATCACAGGCTTATCGCTTGCCACGCCTGCCGGTGCCGCCTGCCGTGCCGGGCGCCACCCGCCTCCCGGACCCGCAACGCCCCACCGGCGTTGGATAAGGTATATTTCATCTCTTTTATATTCGCTTAAAGTTATTTCATCTCATTTTATATTCACGATATGATATATATTTTTTTGTTTTCTCGCCTTGTTGTATATAACGTTAGAGTTTAGGGTTTGTGTCGAATAGTTGAGAGCATAGGCGTCACCCGTTGGGAACGCGCGATCTCACATATGCTTTTGAGGTGCGCGTTCCTAATTGTCCAAATATTTTGGATAGCCCGAGAATGTTGGTTGTTGCATAGGGACTATGACGCGTGAAGCGATCCGAACGTGATTTCGCCACATAACCTGTTGTTCTCCGACGCACCAAAGATCAGCGCGCGCTTGGAGAACAACGGGTTATCTTTGCCAAATTTCGCTCGGCTCAGAAAGCGCACGCCACAGTGTCGCATGCAATAGCCTCCATTCTTGGGTGGGTTTAGAACACATCTTTCCTAATAGGGTTGTCTTTGTCACCTAAGCCACGGTCGTGACGCTGACATGGTTTCATTTGTTTAGCTTTGATAATGGGTGACGATCGAAGGCGATATGTATGACGGATGGAGGAGTGATGGGGGCACTCAAGGAATGGGGCGATCACTGATGCTTTCTTGAAGCAAGCATTCACCGGAGGAGCTGAATATGTGTATTGCCCGTGTACCCTCTGCGAGAATAACAAATACTACAAAGAAGGATATAGTGCAAGATCACATTTGCAAAAACGGGTTCATGCCTAACTATTTGGTGTGGCACCACATGGAGAGGCCGCAGGCGTGCCATTGAGACGTAAGAGATGCCGGACCATGTGGAGGATCACGACCGGATGGAAGACATGCCGGATGATCTTGGCGGGGATCAATTTAACTCCGGGAGGGTCACACCGAGGAGGTTAAGGAATTCTATAGGCTACTTGACGCCTCGGACGAAGTCGCATGACTTGACCAATGTGACCGCCCCGCAGCGGTTACACGCCTTATGTCGATGAAGTCAAAGTTCAACTTTTCAACAAATGCTTCAACGCTTTGCTTGAACTAATGAATGATGTCCTTCCGCCTAACCACAAGATGCCAAAGGATTTGTACCAATCGAAAAAGTTGATGGCCGCCTCGGATGAATTACCGTAAGATTGATGTGTGCGAGAATAATTGCATGTCGCTCGAAGGATCATGACAAGGATACCCATTGTATGCATTGCGGTAAGTGCGATTCGTTGAGGTGGTAGATGAGGAAGGGTATCGGTGACTACAAAGGTCGCGACTAAACAGCTTCTGTACATGCCGATCACGGATAGGCTTAAAAGGTCAGACATGTCAAAAGAAACAATAAACATATGCGTGGCACAAAGAAGGTAAACGTGAGGACCAAGACCGGATATGATGGTGCATCCGTCGATGGTGAGGCATGGCGTGCATTGGACCGATTCGATCCTCGCATTTGCAAGCGACCCTAGGAGTGTCCGTCTTGGTTTGTCCATGGACGGTTTCACACCTTCAAAGACAAGCGCTAGCCCCTACTCTTGTTTGCTTGTCTTCATCATGCCATACAATCTTCCACCGAGATTTGCTTGAAAGAGGGTTCATATTCCTTGCTCTTGTCATTCCGTGTCCTAAGCATCCAGGAAGGATCTCAATGTGTTCATGCGGCCCTTAATTGATGAGTCAAGAAGTTGTGGCGAGGAAAAGGCATACGACAAACGCGTTAGTGGCGAGAATTTACCTTACGAGCCGCATACCGTGGTCGGTCCATGATTTGTTGGCATATGGCATTTGGGCCGACCGTGTGTTCATGGTCGCTGTGTTGTCCAATTTGTATGGTCGACTCGATGCATTCAGCTCACGCACGGAAAAAGATCACATTCTTCGATTGCCATCGACGATGGCTTCCGCGAGGCACCCTTTAGGAACGACGCCAAAGCATTTTGAAAAGGATGTAAAGTTAAAAAGGGCCGCCGGCGACTCACAGAGAGGAGATAGCTGAATGGCATAGTCGGCTTGTACGATCTACGTATGGGTTTCATCGCTATGGAAAGGAGCACAACGGACTCATATTTCTTTTCTTTGGGAGCGCTTACGCGAAAGCTTTGATTCTGCCGCATAACATAGATTTGATGCACCAAGAGCGCAATGTGGCGTAAAGCATCATAAGCATGGTGTTTGATGTAACCGACAAAACAAAGGATAACGTGAGTGCTAGGAAAGACATGGGTGATCATTGTGCTAGGCCGTGGCTCGAGGTTAAAGTTGGTTTAAATGGGAATGAGAGCCGCCACGAGCTCCATAATCGTGAAGCCGTAAGACCGTAAATGATTTTGAGGTGGTTGAAAACTCTAAAGTTTCTCGATCGCTATGCATCTAACATAAAACGGGTCAGTGAATGTCAAGACCGTAAGCTAAACGGGCTAAAGAGTCATGATTACCATATTATCATGGAAAGACTTGTTCCGTAATGTTTCGTGGCTATTTTGATAATGAGTTGTGGAGGATGTTGGCCGAACTCGCCATTTCTATAGGCAGATATGCGTAAGGAAATCTCTAAGACGTTGATGCGTATTAGAGAAGGGAATTCCATTGTTTGTATGCAAGTTGGAAAAACTTTCCACCTAGTTTTATGAATGTGATGCAACATCCTGGTGCATCTACCTTGGGAAGCGAAGGTTGGAGGTCCCGCGCAGCTTCGGATGGATGTATAGTCGAAAGGGAGTTGAAAAGGCTTAGAGCTACGAAGCGCAACAAGGCAAGGGTAGAGGGTGTATCGCAGAGGCTTATGCAAGTAAAGAGATCACAAACTTCTCAACAAAGTATTTCGCACTCAAGCACAACGTGAATGTCCGTAAGAATCGCACTGCGCCGCTTAAGAAGAACCGCTCAAATGAACTTAAGCTTTTTCAATGCAAGGGTCAACTCGTTGGGTCGTATAATCGCACACCATGTTGAGTATGAGGAGTGGAACATGGCCATGCTTTACATGTTCACTAACATGGTAGAAGTTGAAAATATTTTGAGTAAGTGACTTTCTCAATTATGTTTTCAACATTTCATGTAGTGTCCTTTTAACCCGAGAATAAATGACGCAGAGTATTTGACAAAGAAAATTGAAGTCAACTCGACAACCCACAACTAAGCAATTGGATAACCTACGCCGTGATGGGTTGAAAAGCGCCCAAGCTTCGTGCAATGGTTCCACAAGATGTAATTTAACTATTTATTCATTTTTCTAAAATGAATTATTGTAGTAACTTAATATTAGACTAACAATGATGAATGTTGCTATATAGTGTATGCGTGATGCCTCCGTCCCCGAGGATCTCCGGCGGCTCTCACATGGTGATGTGACGGCAAGGAGCTATAGTCATTTGTGATGTGAACGGGTTCCGCTTTGAACAAAGGAAATTAGAAGCTAGCCGTCCACTTGCGGCCACTTCAAACAATGAGTAGTCACAACGCCATCCGATTCCAAATGGCGATATATTAGACTACTACGGTGTTGTACAAAACATAATTGAGTATACCTTTGGGGTGGCAAAGAACTAAAGGTTGTGTTTTTGATTGCCATTGGTTCGATCCACACAACGGCACACGTGTCGATGACTTTGGGATGGTGGAGGTGAAGCACGCGATGCTTCAGGCCATATCAATAACATCGTGCTTGCACATCGTTGAGCAGTGTACTACCCGAGCTATCCTCATCGTAGCTTGAAGGCTTGTGGGTTGTATTTAAAGTTAACCTCAAGTATATCCTCCGGGATGTTTCAGATGTGGCAAGTAACGTGAGGATGATGTATATCAAGAAGAAGCTATAGGGATTCTTTCCTTGTCTCCGACGGGCAGACTCGATCAATTACCTACCGATGCCACGCACGTAATAACGGATGAACACGCCCGTCACGGAAACGCCTCAAAAGTCAAGAAGGATTGCACGCTTTCAAGCACGCCTCAATGAAATACGAGTCGCAGTAGGCATTCCGACGCCGATTTACTTTTGATATGTATATTTTGTAAGATTATTGTTGCCTCGCTCATTTCTACAAGTCATTGTTGTCTCCTTCATTTTTACATGTTATAGTTGTCTCATTCTTTTTGCAACTTATTGAAAATTATTTGTAAACTCAGATACTAACTCTTGTCAAATTTGAATGATGAGTATGTTCAGCATCAAAGTTGACAAGCTTAAAGGCAAGTTCAAGAGTCGCCCTCCGTAAGGTCGAGGAGCAAGGGTTCGATGGTCGACTCGACGGCCGCAGCGCCATATTTGCTAGGGCGGCGCAGATTAGACAAATGCAGAGAGCAGCTCCAGAGGTGCTTCATGGCAGCACGAGAACAGCGCGGGAGCAACCACAGGAGGACGAGGGCGTGTAGGGGTTGCGAGAGGAGGCGCTTGGGATGTGAGCATGACGACATGGGCGAGGCGGACGACGAGGAGGTCGTTGGGGTGGTGGCGTGGGACGACAGATACAGATGATGACGCCGAGGCCGAGGCAACAAGCAGATGCAGAGTTGAGGTGACCTTAGAGCCACCAAGAGGGCTGGTCTTCTTCGGTACCATCGTGTATATGTGTAGTATTGGATTATCATTTAATCTCCATATTTACATTGTAATGTCTATGAACTAATTATTTGCATTTCGTGTTTCAGAAACTATCTCGGTTCGTCCGAGATGCAACCCTACCGATAGGAGGTTGATAGAGGTACACGAGAGCATGTAACAATTATATCTTCTCTTTTAGCATTAGCTAGGTGACAACTTATTGTTTTGATACATCTTTGTCATGTATTTTGTTGTAGGCACCGGAAAGAGCCGAGTTGGACCGGACGGGCCACATTACAAAGGTTAACGCCGTCGGGAGCCCTTGGCAGCATTACTACCCCGCATGGTTGAGACAAAGGGATAGATTCGCGCCCACAACCGGAAGCACCGGGCGTTGAAGGAGAACGTGGAAGGAGGCGAAGACAACCAAACATGTCGTACGCAGCGTGGGTGGCTTCGGGTGAGTTTGCGTTATGTATTTACTCTATTTGAGTATTGCTTTAAATGTAAGTACAATTTGACAAAGGTGTGATTATATGCGTGAGAGGTTCCGCTTTGAGAACGAAGACGACATTACACGCTTTGAAGAAGGCCAAAAGCATCTTCAACAGGGGCACAAAAGGTTGTCTGAGATTCGCTCGTCGGGACCCGAATATGCAAATCCGACCCTCCGTATATCTGACTAGTCCAGATCACGCTAGTGCACAGGCTCAACATAAGTAAATATCACAATCATACATAGCGAAAATATTAGGAAAGACATCATATGATACATACTACTAGTTGAATGACCTTATGGTCCACTTACATGACTATGCCGCAAGGTGAATAATATATTAAACTGCAGCTGAATGAAAACGTAGGTAACCCTCAAGATACCACAGTAACCGATAAGGCTTGCGCCTAAACATTCGCTCCTCCTGAATCTTTCCTCCAAAGATTGATGTAGACTCTTCAACTGGTGATGTTTTTGTTGGCAAGGGTGAGTACTTAAAGCACTCAACAAGTTGTGCATGTAATGCAATTCTATGTAACTATATGCAAGGCTTATTCCAAAGGATAGGCTATCATGGCTATTTTGCAACAAAGCAGCATTTACGAACAAATACAATAAATAGATTGTAAAGACGGTAAAACAAATAACAATAATGATAGATTCAATTTTTCTCAAGTAAACCAAGTTTCCAATCTTAAGTCAAATTCCATCTTCCATATGGCATTCTGCCATCCCAACCAAGTTGTTCATTTTAATTAAGCTAACCCTTAACTGTAATTCCCGAGCATTGCTCAATATCGCGAGCACGGCTATCCGAATAGTTTCACACTCTGCACAGGTTATGCACTTTACCCACACGACATGATCGTCCCTTCGTGCCATGCAATTAACACACTTCCTTTGGTGTGTCGGCGAAGAGATCATGACAAAGCCTTTACAATGCTCGCTTAATCCAAGATTACCCGTTAAGGTTTCAACACCGTGGGTCCGAAAACCACAACCAGGGCCCCTCTTGCGCCATGTGAATTACACCATAACTCGAACTCACACCACCAATGATAGTACCAAGTTAAGACATTACAAATTAATCACTAGGTCAGTCCCATTACAACATGTGGTTGCATGATTGACTCAGTCAAAGGCTTGCAAGGTTAAGTCCTTAGGGTGATCAAGGCAAGACATCCACATACCCTCCGCCCATTGGGCCCACCTTGGCATACTCGCCTTGTCACTTGCCCCAATCTAAGTTATTATCACCCGCTTGATTACTAAGCACCACGTGCCACCAACAATTCAACATCGCTATGCGTGACATGATTCGCCACAACAACTCAATCTCATCGTGTGATTCCACATGACACACAAGTTCTTAACATTATTCCATATTCCATTAATCAAGATTAATTATCAATGATTCTGACACATGTGATGACGTGGCATGGCTAAGCAACTAATACGGACTAACCTCCAATGTTGATTATAATTATTAACCAACTATATTCAACCAATCTAGGGTGACAATGGATCATGGCATACAAATGACAAGGTAGGGTATAAATCAATCTGGTATATTAGCTAAACCCAATCTAATGTGAAACAATTGTATATTTGAAATATATGCTATAGGGTAAAACAAACATAGCAATTTTATAAATATGGGTTCAACATGATCAAAGCACAACTTGCCTTGGAATAGGTCCTGATCTGGTTCTGGAACTTGATCTTGAGTTGCTGAATCTTCCTCCGAAGCGTCGCACAATTCAACGTCTACGCGTACCGAAGGAGAAAAGCAAATAAATACCAAAACAGAGAGCAAATGAACTCAAAAAATCAAATAAAATTCACCATTAAATATATCTCAATTTTACAAATTTTTAGAAATTTGAATCACTCAAATCCGAGTTACGATGCAAAAGATATAGCCTTTTGAAGTTTGAAATAAATAGTGAAAATACAAAAATTAGAAATTCAGAATTAATAGATTTATTTTTATTCTGAAAAAGCGATTTGTGACGTCAGCGTGACCTCATGATGACGTCATCATCACAGAATTTCCAATCGGATTATTTTTCCAATTGAAAATCCCTTTATGACGCAAGCATGACGTCAGCCCTTGATCCAGCGAACGAGATGCTGCCACGTGGCCTCGGTCTATGGACTGGGTGCACGGCCCGCGCCAGTCCACGGTGGACTCGGCTCACAGCGCTTCGGGCTCTGCGCCTGACACGCGGCACGATCTGGTTGGACGCTCGCAGGTTCGATCCGATCCAAGAAAACCGACGGACGGCCGCCGTCGCCGCGACGGGCAACGATCGCCCATCCAATCTAGATCTGACGGCCCGCAACTCTTCCCACGCACGCACACGCAGACGATCTCACCTCTCGCTATGTATCGGACGGTTGAAAGCTCTCGCGCGATGGCGATGAGGCGGCGAAGAAGACACCGGAGTTGAGACGACAACGCGGCGGCGGCAAACAATGGTCCCACGGCGACGCTTTTTGCGGTGCACGCGTATCTCGGCGCGACGGGATCTCGGATCCGGTCCTTGGGTCGACGAAGACAATGGGTCACGGCGTTTTGGTCAAAACCGCGGCGACTCGAAGATGCACTCCGCGAAGCTTCTACGCCAAGACGGCGCGGCTCGGAGCTTCGTGTTTATGACGCACGGCGCGAGTAAGGAATTCAACGCCACCTCGGTGACTTAAATAGCCGCACGGGAAGGCGGGCCAGGCCCGAACTCCGAGGACAGCTCCGTGGCGGCGGCGAACTCCGGCGGTGACTCGGAAAAGCGACGCGGCTGCATCAGGCGCGTACACGCGCGCTCATTCGACGGCTCAGGGCGCTCGGCCACGCGGACAAACCTCAAGCGCCGATCAAGATCAACTACAGATCCAACGCACTAGGGTTTACCCGAGATGGGCCAATTGGGCGCCAAGCGGGCTCGGGCACACATATTGGGCTTCGCCCGACATCGCTCCAAAGGATTTTTAAAACTTTGTTAATTTAAATAATTCTAGAAATTCATTTAATTGGTTTTAGGCAAATAAATATTCAGGAAAAATCCAAGAAAAATCTCAAAAATACTTTGAGACATCCTTGACTCAAATAAAATATTTTTGATAAAACTTTATTTTAACTTTGCATAAATTTAAATAGATTTAAACAAAAGGTCAATAAAATTAATTTAACATTAATTCAAAAAAATCCAAATAAATTCCAGAAAATCATAAATGCACTTCTGAGCAATAAAATAATATTTGGGAAAATTTTGAGATGTTACAGCAATGCACGCATTCAAGCTGTCATCAATTTTTACAAGAGGGTGAAGAAGTTGAACATGAGAAGAGGACCAGAGGCGAGGAGGATACACCTGACAGAACAAGAGTATCTCTAGAGCTCGGTCAATTGGATAATGAAGGACATGGAGGCTTGGAGGTGGATGTGCCAGATTGGGGCCTGAGGATTTTCAAGAAAAATCAAATAGAAATCGAGGGAATGTAAGAAGTAGATTGGGGAAGCACAAGTACGCAGATTTAACACATTGGCCTAGAGCAACGCATGGTAAGTATCGATATTATAATTGTTAGTGAATTTGTCACTATGTATCGGATTATAATTGTTTATAACTTTGCATCGTAGGAAGTCGAAAGTGGGAGTACTCCCACTTTGTGGAAGTTTACATCCGGTGGCACCAAGGCGAGGATTCACGAACCCTGATGTGTTGTGCGACGACGGGGCTAGTGAGAGGATGGTAAGTATGAATGACACAATATGTTTTGTGTAAATTTACATCCGAGAGCACCAAAATGTTGTTTTGCAAAGGCCATATGCGTAACAAATGACACAACGTCATGGGCCGGAGGTTGATTGGAGGGCCGCACCGGTCGATGTGGAAGCGTTGTACCACGCCGAGGGGGCCTAAAGCATGGGAGGTTCGTTAATAATACCGATTTTATTTGTTTTCGCCTAGTAAGGAAAAAGATATTGCATTGTCACATTTCAAGATATATCGCTTGTAGGTGGGCCATGGGGATGGAGTTGTGGACTACGATCGCCGCCCACGAGGCTCGGTTTCCTCACGGGGAGTGCTCGCCGTCGAGGTCCGCACGGAAGCACAAGCGCACGAGGAGGCTCGTGAAGCGCGAGAGAGGCTCGTCAAGCGAGAAGAGTCTCGTCAAGCACGAGAGGAAGCTCGCAGAAGCCGAGAAGACTCGTAATACATGAAAATGTATCTGCAGTACAATCTCAACTTTGAACAAAACGCTCAAGTTTACATTTGTGATTAAAATCTAACAAACAATCTATATGCAAGAATCGTCACAATCTCTTGGACCTAACGTGCGGTGTTTCGCCTCCTGCTCGCAGTAAAGATACTTGAGTTCATTACTCTTTAATTCACTTAGCTCAGTAAAATCACGAATTCACAAACTGGACTATTATGTCATAGGGCTCCCACCACCTCCCTTCTACATGTTTTCTCCGCACATGCACCACCACCACAAGGAGAAGCATCACAGGTGCTCACCTCCCCCCAAGGCCCTTCATAAACCCTATCGGGATGCAGCACCACCCTAGGAGATGCACCTCGGGTTATATGATATTCTCATGCATTCTTTATTTTCAAAAACTCTATTATGTGTACTTCATATCACAAACTATGATCCACAGAGCTCCCACCTCCTCCTCCTTTCTACATGTTCACTCCACGTGATGCACCACCTTCTACAGGAGAGGCACCACAGGTAAAGACGGATCGGTTCAATTCGTTATTTAAAATTTGAATGAATGATTTATATGTGGCATGATGTACTGTCTATGCCTTACAGGCTCCCGACCTCCAAACCCGTTCTACATGTACCCACCACCTATGCTAAGCCAAGGAATGCCTATGTACTTCAACCCGTGGGCCCTGCAGCCACCTCAGACGACACCACATGTATGGATGTCGAAAACATTCTAAGTTTGCGACACGAGCTAAGTTTGTCAATTCTTGAACTTACAGGTTTCGGGTCACGCCTCCAAACCTACTAACGATTTACATCATAGAAGACATCTTCAACAGTACGGCGTGTGGTGGTCATTGCACGTAGTGTACAAATTGCCGTTTTGGATGTGTGATTGATTATCTAAGGATCTGCTAGAATGTCTCCATCTGGTTTGAGAGATTGGTATATATATTATAACTGCAAATGTTTTTTTGTCTGCTGAGTGGATGTCCTATTTACTAGAGAGGTCATGCCGAAATTTTGTACATTTCAATGACTTAGTTTTAAGCCGGTTTTAAAGAGTTAAAAGGTTGGTTTCGGTCTTTTAGTAGAGGTAGTAGGTCCTCGTTTGTTAATTTTTCGTTAGCTTGAACTTTGTTGTGGAGTTTGATGACTTGGTGAGCTACCTGCCCCATCCCTTCCTTTCTCTTGCTCAAATTTAAGAACATATGCTTCCGTAGGAACTTTAGTTCATTCTTTGAATATGAGATTACATATGCTTCATTGAATATGAGATTACATGTGCAAATGATGGACATGTATACAGAGGAAATCTAGTTCATTCTTTTAGTATATATCAATCTGAGTAATCTGTTGCAAAAGTGATAATTTTTGTTGAAATGCACAACTTAGTCGATTTTAGGACATTTAGGCAACTCTTTCTTAAACCTTGCACAAATCATCTCAATGTTCATACTTGAAAAGGTTAACTTGTGTGCTTATGAAAGTTCATTGTTTGTGCTCAGAGATAAGTGATGGTTTACCAAATTTTTAACCCATTACGTGCTATTTGATTTTTTCTTTCAGTCAATAACTTTTTGATTTCAAACCTTATATTGTGCTGACTTCTTGGAATTGAAAAGTTATCTTAAGACAACTTGTTCAATTGTGAACTTATGTTTTAAATGCTTTATATGGCATCCTTGTAGAATGTGTTGTTTGCCCATGTACAATCTGATTGTTTATCCTTGTAGAATGCTTTATATTTGTACTTTGTATATTGAACTCTTAAAATGACTACCAAAACTCTTAATTGCTTCTTTGAACTATTTTCACTGCTTTGTTATCTTTTGAACACTCGTGATGCAATTGGGGCCTTTGGAAGTTGAATTAAATAATTTTAGTTGTAATCTTGGCCTTATGTTAATACTAGAGAGTATTACTTTGATACTTCATTGAATATGAGATTGATGTTCATATGATTATTGCAAGATATCTTGACTAGCTCAGCGTGTAGTTCTTATATATAGTATCTATTCTTGTTTAGCTTGACTCGTCATATTGATATTCTCATATTGTGTCTTGGTTGAATAGTACTATTGATATTCTCATATTGACATTCATGTGAATCAAAGATAATGTTACTTGTAGCACAACCTAAGCTAATCTTGAACTTGCAGGTTTCTAGGTCACGCCCCAAAGACGCATTAACGATTTACATCATAGAAGACATCTTCAATAGCGCCGACGGTGGTGGTAGCGCCACAACTCCAACAACCCCGAGGCATGAATTCCATTGTGAGCTCGATTGGTGTATAAGCTCGTTGTACTTTATAACTTGTTGTGATGGATACGCTTGTGATCGACTTATTGTCATGGACTTATTTTAATGGAATGTGGATTGTATCTATTGCGGTTGTAATGTGTTGTACGTCATTGCGTAGTTTACAAATTGCCGTTGGATGTGTGATTGGATTATCTAAGGATCTGCTAGAATGTCTCCTTCGGTTTGAGAGATTGATATATATATTATAACCGCAAATGTTTTTTGTCTCACGAGTGGATGTCCTATTTACAAGAGAGGTCATGCCGAAATTTTGTACATTTCGAGACTTAGTTTTAAGCCGGTTTGAAGAGTTAAAAGGTTGGTTTCAGTATTTTAGTACCGTAATAGGTTTGGTGTCTCGTTTGTTAATTCTTCGTTCGCTTTAACTTCATTGTGGAGTTTGTCTTTTGTGTTAGTGTTTCGATCGATTTGAACAAAATAGATGATCCTTCTTATTTATTCTTCGCTGGCAATTTTAGTTTCAATTTTCTTTTGCCTTTTCTTTTCTTCTTTAGTTGTTATATGTATTGAGTGTGATACATATATATATAAAAATACATACATTTGGATATATATATATGGATATATATACATTTTTTTGTAAAATGATATTAAATTCGTGGGTTTAATAAACCCACAATTTAAATAGTTTTAAATTCGTGGGTTTAATAAACCCACGAATTTAACAGATAAATTTATGGGCTAAATAACCCACGAATTTATAAGATTAAATTGTGGGTTTAATAAACCCACGAATTTAATCTGATAAATTGTGGGTTATTTCATACTTAATTTATTAAACCCACGAATTTAAGTCGTTTAAATTGTGGATTTATTAAACCCACGAATTTAACTCGAAACCCAATTAAATTCGTGGGCTTGAAGAAACCCACAATTTAACTTAAATTGTGGGTACCTACGAATTTAATTAATTAATTTCGTCGAGTTAAATTCGTGAACTAAATTGACGGTTTGCTCATGAATTTAAATTAAATTCGTGGTTTTAGCTTAAATTCGTGGGTTTTGGCCCACGAATTTTTCCCCATTCTTGTAGTGTTTGGTCACACGAGCCGTCTTTCTTCGCGCTTGGAACCATATCGCAATCTTCACATCGGGCGCGCGTCGGTACCACCTTAACGTCGTCGGGAACCTTTGCGATGTCGCCGGAGAACCTTCGTCCCTAGCTCCGGTAATCATCGCCGTCGTGCCATTCTTTTGCGCTAGCGAGCTCTTTGGCCGTCGGATGTTCATGGACCGTTAGATGGTCGCCGCGTGTCAGATCTGGGTGACGCCGCGTATGCTGTTAGTGGGAGGTGCTGTGGACCGTCAGATCAAAACAGAGGGTTTAGATCGTGCCGCCTACTGAACCAATTGGATTGTGCCGCGTGGCGGTGCGGGTGCCGATGCGTCATACGCCGGGTTCACGGTGGACCAGAGGAGGTCTCGTGGACCGGGTGCATCGCCATGCCACGTGTCACCATCCGATTGGCTCAAGTCAGGACTGACATCAGCATGGCGCAATAATGCTATTTTCCTATATAAAAGTAATTCGGGAAATTTAGATTTTTCTATTTTCTGTATTTTCAGTATTTATTCAAACTTCAAAAGGCTATATCTTTTGCATTTTAACTCAGATTTGAGTGATTCAAATTTCTAAAAATTTGTAAAATTGAGATCTATTTAATGGTGAATTTTAATTGATTTTTGGAGTTCATTTGCGCTCCGTTTTGGTATTTATTTGCTTTTTTCTTCGGTACGCGTAGACGTTGAATTGTGCGACTCTTCGGAGGAAGATTCAACAACTCAAGATTAAGTTTCAGAGCAAGGCCAGAACCTATTCCAAGGCAAGTTGTGCTTTGATCATGTTGAACCCATGTTTATACAAGTGCTATATTGTTTTACTCTATTGCATAGTATTTCAAGTATAAAGTTGTTTTCAATTTAGTTGGGATTTAGCTGTTATACCAGATTGATCTATACCCTACCTTGTCATTTGTATGCCATGATCTATTGTCACCCTAGATTGGATCACTATAGTTGGTTGATATTGAAATCAACATGGGATGGTTAGATCGTCATAGTTGCTTAGCCGTGCCACGTCATCATATGTACATGAATCATTGATAATTAATCTTGACTAATGGAATATGGAACAATGTTATGAACTTGTGTGTCATGTGGGATCACACAACGAGATTGAGTTGTTTGTGGCGAGTTATGTCACGCAACGATGTTGAATTGTTGATGGCATGTGGTGCTTGGTAATCAACTGGGTGATAATCACTTAGATTGGGGCAAGTGACAAGGGGCGAGTATGCCAAGGTGGGCCCGATGGGCAGAGGGTATGTGGATGTATTGCCTTGATCACTCTAAGGACTTAACCTTGCAAGCCTTTGACCTGAGTCAATCATGCAACCACATGTCCGGTATGGGCGACCTAGCCGATTAATTTGCAATGTCTTAACCTTGGTACTATCTTGGTGGTGTGAGTTCGAGTTATGGAGTAATTCACATGGCGCAAGAGGGGGCCACGACGTGGTAACCAGTCCACCGTGTTGAAACCTTAGCGGTGATGCAGGGTTAAGCCACATTGTAAAGGCTTTGTCATGATCTCTTCACCGACACACCAAAGGAAGTGTGTTAATTGCATGGCAGCAAGAGACGATCATGTCGTGTGGGTAAAGTGCATAATCTCTGCAGAGTGTAAAACTATTCGAATAGCCGTGCTCGCGGTATTGAGGAATGCTCGGGAATTACAGTTAAGGGTTAGTTTAATTAAATGGAAAACTTGGTTGGGATGGCGGAATGCCATGTGGAAGATGGAATTTGACTTAGGATTGGAAACTTGGTTTACTTCAGAAATGCTGAATCTATCTATTATTGTTATTTGTTTTACAGTCTTTACAATCTATTTATTGTATTTGTTCATAAATGCTGCTTATTGCAAAATAACCATGATAGCCTATCCATTGGAATAAGCCTTGCATATAGTTATATAGAATTGCATTCTGTGCACAACTTGTTGAGTGCTTTAAGTACTCACCCTTGCCAACAATAACATCACCAGTTGAAGAGTCTACATCAAAGCTAAAGGAAAGATTCCAGGAGGAGACGAATGTTTAGGGCGCAAGCCTTGTTAGTTGCCTGTGGTATACTGAGGGGTTGTCTACGTTTTCATTCCGCTGCACTGTAATATGTTGTTCAGCCTTGCGAGGCGTAGTCATCTAAGTTGACCATAAGGTCATTCAACTAGTAGTATATATCATATGATGTCTTTCATAATATTTCCGCTATGTATGATTGTGATATTTACTGATGTTGAGCCTGTGTGCACTAGCGTGATCTTGAACTAGTGTGGTATACACAGAGGGTCCATATTTGCATATTCGGGTCCCGACACCAACCTTCCACATGGCAATCCCGCCATCCCAACCAAGTTTTCCATTCAATTAAACTAACCCTTAACTATAATTCCCGAGCATTGCTCAATACCACGAGCACGGCTATTCGAATAGGTTTACACTCTGCAGAGGTTACGCACTTTACCCACACGACATGATATTCTCTTTACGCCTGGCCATTAGCACACTTTCTTTCGTGTGCCAGCAGAGAAATCATGACAAAGCTTTTACAATGCTCTGGCTTAACCTGGTACCACTCACTAAGGTTTCAACGCTGGAGGGACTGGTTACCACGTCCAGGCCCCCCTCTTGCGCCATGTGAATTACTCAATAACTCGGGAACTCACACCGACCAAGATAGTACCAAAGTTAAGACATTGCAAATTAATCAGCTAGGCTGTCCCATACCAGACATGTAGTTGCATGATTGACTCAGGTCAAAGGCTTGTAAGGTTAAGTCCTTAGAGTGATCAGGGCCAGACATCCACATACCCTCTGCCCATCGGGCCCACCTTGGCATACTCGTCCCCTTGCCACTTGCCCTTAATCTAAGTGATTATCACCCAAGTTGATTACCAAGCACCACGTGCCATCAATAAATCAACGTCGTTGCGTGACATGACTCGCCACTACAACTCAATCTCATTGTGTGACTTCACATGACACACAAGTTCACATCATTGTTCCATATTCCATTAGTCAATATTAATCATTAATAATTCATGTACATATGATGACATGGCACGACTAAGCAAACTACAACGGTCTAACCAGCCCATGTTGATTATCAGTATTAACCAACTATTAGTTAACCCTCCTAGGGTGACAATTAGATCATGGCATACAAATGACAAGGTAGGGTATATAGATCTAACGGGTAGACCTCCACATGGTCCTTCAACTAGTCACTAGTACCAAAAATGCTTCTAAATCAGTGCCAAAAAAGAAGAGCAAGGACTCCAGTTCCACCACTGTTGCTATTGGGTTTTTAGTGGCTTGTGTAGCATTAGTGGCTCTTATCTTTCTATGTTGGCTAAGCTCGCACGAAATAACAACCATTGGGGACGTCCAGTGGTCTCTAACTCGGAAGCTGCAGCTTCTTCTTCTACTGCCAGTAGCGCATTTGCACCTGCTGATCCAGCACCACCAGCACCTCCAACTCCACCTCCTGCTCCAAAGGCTCCTCCTGGTGCACCACTTGCACCAGTAACACCTAAGCCTGGTGCAGCTCTGCCTCCTGCTCCAGGGCCACCACCGCCTCTGGCTCCATGGGCTGCGCCTGGACCTCCATCATCACCAAAAAGAGCCGGAGCTGGACCTCCACCGCCAGCAATGCCCGGTCCTCCAAAAGCACGTGGGCCGCCGTCGCCGTTTAAGAGGTCAGCAAATGCAGGAGGGCATCATCCAGATCAAACAATGGTGTGGGATCAAATTAAAGCAGGGTCCTTCCAGTAAGCGCTTCTTTTTCTACTGTTACTGCTGTTGTTGTATGTCAGTGATTACTTGCTATTGCGATTGGGAAACATCAGTGACATTAACTCTTCAACTGTACCAATTCGTTGATAGGTTTAATGAAGAGATGATCGAAAGTCTTTTTGGTTGTCACTTTCTGACAAGAAAACTACTAATGGCCAAAAGGATTTGGCAGCAAAGGAATCTCAATATGTTAGGATACTCGAACCTAAAAAGGCACAGAATTTAGCAATATCACTCAAGGCACTCAGTGTTTCAGCTAAAGAAGTACGTAGTGCAGTCACGGAAGGTAAAACCAACACACTACGCTTTTAATTTCAAAGTTGTTCTGAAGCAACCACATCGAAATGCCCAGCTTGATTTTTGTTTCTTCTAAAACCGCTCGTTTAATATACGAGCTGTTCGTCCAGGGTGAGGATATGAACAATAGATAGATCTTCATTTCCATGTGAGTGAAAGCAGTACACAATAGAATCTCTTGCTTTTTGTTCTATAGTAGCGGGAGCACATATATAGCCCATTTTCCTATGCCTTCAAGGCCATTCCTAAATAATGATCAGCTGGAAGCTAAGATAATCTTGTTGATTCACTTTGCAATCTATGTCTAGTTTATTGTATTAATTTGTTCCTTTTCGTGTAGAGTTTCAGTCCCTTCATTTCTTGAGCCATATATATCCCATCTTTGGGCTTCTTTTCCTTATATAATATGCAACAAAAAATTGTGTATATACCACCGATGACCTGCTGCCATCTCTGTCACTCTGTTTTGGGGAAAATGCATGCAGGGCATGAACTCCCCTCCGAGTTGATACAAACCTTGCTAAGGTGGACCCCAACTAGTGATGAGGAGCTAAGGCTTCGGCTGTACACTAGCGAAGTCACTCAGCTCGGTCCTGCGGAGCAAGTCTTCAGGACCATCATCGACATCCCTTACATCTTCCAACGCCTGGAGGCGTTGCTTTTCATGGCCACTTTGCCGGAAGAGGCTGCAAACGCGAAGCAGTCATTCATAACCTTAGAGGTAAATTAAATTAATTCCATCCACAGAAGATCGATATCTTATCAGCTAGCTAGCTAATCGATTAAATTACTGAATCCTTCTGCTCCTGCATTGTACACCTAATTAAATTAATTTTTGGGTTTGCTGGTCGGTCCGGTCCGTTCGTCAGGTGGCCTTCCAAGAGCTTAGGAACAGCCGTCTCTTCAAGAAGCTAATGGAGGCTGTACTCAAAACTGGCAACTAGATGAACGGTGGCACCTTTCGAGGAGGTGCCCTGGCGTTCAAGCTGGACACCCTCCTCAAGCTGTCCGATGTCAAGGGGGTCGACGGCAAGATGACGCTACTGCATTTCGTTGTCCAGGAGATCATCCGCTAGGAGGGCGTCCGCGCCATGCGTGTCGCGAGGGAGAAGAACAGCAGCATCTCCAGCGTGAGCTTCTCCGACGATCTCACCGAGGATGTTGGCAACGACACGGAGCACTACAAGCAGCTGGGCCTCACTGTGGTGTCCAGCCTGAGAGACGACCTCCAGAACGTCCGCAAGGCGGCATGCCTCGACTCCGACGCGCTGACTATATCGGTGGCAAGCCTTGGGCACAAGCTGGTGAAGGCCAACGAGTTCGTGAGCACGGGCATGAAGAGCTTAAATGAGGACAGCGGGTTCCATCGCAAGCTGGCGCAGTTCGTAGAGCAGTCTCAGGTGCAGGTCACCCACCTGCTGGAGGAGGAGAACAAGTTGCGGTCGCTGGTCCGCACCACCGTGGACTACTTCCATGGGAGCACCGGCAAGGACAAGGTTCTGCGAATGTTCGTCATCGTGCGTGACTTCCTGGCGATGCTGGACAAGGTGTGTAGAGAGGTCAAAGAGGCGGCCTCCAAGGCAGCTACTGCTAGGAAGAAACCTGCTCCGGCAGCAAGGAGCAGGCAGACGTCGCTCTCTTTTCGCGATCCTAGGTAGCCTCGATGCACGTAGTTCGAGGTCCGAGGGAGCGGCGAAGACACGCAGCCTCCAGCCTCGATTCGATGATTGAGACCATGGCCTAGCTAGCTAAAAGTTGAAGATAGTCGCAGATACAAGTATCGATGTTTCATTTATGCGAAGGCGCTCGTCCACTTGTTGGAGCGATGAGACGAGATCTCAGCATAGGTAGGTTAGTTATGACTTCAATAGAGATAGGATCATAGGAATCCTACCATGCATTATGGACGGTAGGTTAATTGACTCAACTACTTGTTTGTCATATACTCATATCATCTTCTCTTGTGGGCCTCTTGTGGTTTGGTAGGTCTTCTGCCCTCATTTTTCAGTTCCCGCGTATGCTCCTCTTCCAACATACTCTAAGAATTTGGGCTGGATGAGGTAAGGGTTCGGTAGAAGGTTGTATCCTAAAACCCAGAAAGAGAGGATTAGAAATAAAAAGATCATGCTACCCCCGATTCTAACACTTATACTTTGTTTGTTTCTTACTCATGTCTATGTGTAGACAAATTTTTGAAATTTCTCTACTAATTTTTTGGGACCCACTGATAGTGCATTTGAATACCATATGAATGTAATGAGATAAATGCATATCATATCAATAGTAAAGCCGATTAATTAGGAGTTCAATACAGCCGAAGCAACAATATCATAGAATTGCCCATAGGATAAATGAGTGCCAACACAAAAATACATAGAATTGTTCAAAGATAATCGAGTGCTAATAAAAGATCGCGAAATGTCCTATAAACCGGTTTGTGAAGGACCGGATCACAAAAACAATTTTTCCTCTAAAGAAACAAACCAAAACATCCAAAGACCTCAGAAGAGCGTAAGAAGAAAAATCTTCTGAAAAATTAGCATAGGGATGACACTACCATGCTACAGGGCCAGTAGTACTGGATGAACAGTAGCTCGATGCTACCGAGGGGGTACTGTAGTAGTAGAGTTGAATGAATAGTAAAATCAACACAAGTTCAAATCCAAAAATTGATGTATCTTTGGATCGATTGATCCAAACCATATGAAACTTTGTAGACACCTTGTGGATATCAAAAATCTATTCCAACCTTCTATCGTAAGGATTGATGTCAAAATTCTGACTTTTTCTAGTTTAAGGAAGAGTGCACAGAAACGAGCCCAAGGACAAAAACTTAGCCTTAAGCTTGCTCGTGGGATTTTGATGATCAAGATAATCTTAGATGGCATCCCATATATCATAGCAAGTAAGAATACCCAGAAAATATCCCTCAAATAAGCAAGATCAAGATCTACCTCAAGAAATTTCTTCTCAACTCAAAAACCGATTTCATGGAGAAACTTGGATGATCAAGAATAACCTTGCCTAGATGATTATGAAGATGATCTATGGAGGATACATCTATCAATTATACATTCTTGGTAGCACGAGATCAAGCAAGAAAGAAATCACAAGAAAAGATCAAGAGCCAAGCAAAATCCAAACTTGAGACAAAAACTTGAGTAAAGAGCTGATTTGCATTTAGATCATGAGAAAGATTTTCAAAGCCTCTCACCTAAAGGCAAAGCTCCCAAGGAGCACACACATACACCACATAAGAACATAAAATCTTGTGGAAAATCTAAAACTCCTAGTGACTAAGTCTAAGGTCTCAAGTCTCTCCTCCCATTACATCTCCTTATATAGTGGAGGCAACCCTAATCCTAAACCTGAACACTACAAGTGGATACCATCCATATTTACAAGAGTTAACCCAACACCCAACACTCTTAACGGGTTTTTCACTCATACAAGCACACTTCTCAAAGTGGCCATTACATTGGCGCCAAATCCGATAGCCTGAATTTGTGTCTAACACCACTTTGGCATGACCTAAACCACTTAGGCCATCACCGCGGTTTTCCAAACCTCTCAGACACCGATATTGGGCAAAATGACCATTTTGCCCTAATGATCGGTATTCGTTCTCCTCAAAACATCGCCATGCTTCGCGCTTTCCACACGGCCACAATGATTTTCCGCCAAACCTCTATCGCGTCCGGACTCCACCGAACCATCATCACTTGCAAACGGTCCCAAGTCACTTAATGTGCCACGTCTTCTTGACCGCTTCACCATGGTAGCACCAGCTTCCTTGACCGTTCTGGGTCTCAACTCCTCCCTAAGCCTAGTCATGGTCTATAGTGTTGCTCGCCATGTCCATCACCGGTGCTTTACACTCCGGTTCCTTGTCTTCTTGGATTGCAAATACTTCGAGGCCTCAATCATCTTCTGGTGTCTCTTGATCGTTCTGCACCTCAACTCTTTTAGCCTAGTCTCGATCTTGCCTTTGCCTCACTATGACCTAGCCCAGAGTCCTGCAACCAACACAGACTAGCAAAGCATCACATAGCACTATTCACAAAGATATGCAGACTTTGGGGCTAGTCCCACATTTAACATTTCAGATTTGAAGCCATACTTGGGAGAGGAAGATGAGCTTGAGTTGAGGACGACTCCAATTCAAGAGGAGGATGATGATGAGGACATCACTCCTTCGGATGTGCGCAATACGACTCCTCAAGATATACAAGGACCAATTACAAGAGCACGCGCGCGACAATTAAACCACCAGGTGAACTCATTCCTCGTTCATGTTTTCTAGGATGGATTGCTACTAAATTCTTGTGATGTTTTGTTGCTTAGGAATATGGGAGAAGCATCACAAGCTTACCTGAACGTCATCCCTCAAAGCCCAAGTCTACTTGGTCTAAAAGTCGAGCTCAAGTCGGATTCCAACTTCGGTTCGGAGCCTCAGGACAGCACGTCAATAAAACGATCATATCTAGATCATACGAAGTCCAATTAAGGCATTCTTGGATTCTACGGAGAAGGCCACGACGAGAGCTTTCCAATGGAAGTGGTTTCACGTCCAAATTCCTTCTGGATCGACGGAAATCATCAAAATAATGTGACAAACATAATCTGACAGGTGCTGTGACACCTCCACTTTGGGCCCAAAGGCCTTGTACGACCAAGGGTTGCACGGCCAACCCCTTGGCTGCCTCCCCTGCCCTCTCCGTCATACATATTTAGTAGCCGTCGCTAGAATAGATGGGTTTTGCTTAGATTACAACTAGACACTTTGTCAGTTCTTCGCCGTTCATCGGTTTGTGGAACCCCAACTCGTGTGCTTCATATAATTCGCAATTTCAGATTGCATCTTCTATGTTCTTGCTTGTGTTATCGATTCGCATGCAGGGATAAGCCTTCTTGGCAAGGTCAACCGTGTTCTTGCGTGGTTGATAACCAATGGAGTCGTGGTGTAGCGATTGCAGCGTTCGAATCAGTTCTGATTAGAAGCCGGATCGTCAATGTCAAGTTCTCCACCAATCGAATTAGTACTTCCTGTCGGAAGATCGGGACACTATACGCATCAAGTGGTATCAGAGCCTCGGTTGCCCGATAGGTATTTCTTGTATCCCCGTTTTTATTTTGCCATCGTCCTAGAGTCCAGAAAAATTGCCCCACAAAAAGTTCATCATCGATTCCGCTGTCCTACAACCCCTTGTGCCGTTGCAATTTTCGTTTCAGTTTCGGTTTGTTGAGTTTGTGTCCATCGTCGTCGTCTTGTTGCTGGATAAGGTCGTGATCCTAGTTTCTAGTGGTTCTTCTCCGTTGCCCTAATTCTTGTTTTGCACTGTTAGTCATCCCACCACCGCCAACCCCTGAACCGAACTGAATCCTACTCGGTTTGCCTCTGCCACCGCGCTGAGTTATATATCCCGCTCCGCAAGCCCTAGATAGGTCGCGAGCCACCTTGTGTCAATTGCCCTGCACCGCTGGTCACCCTTGTTTATCTGTGATCCTATTGCTATTTTATCCCTAACTGGAAGAAAGAAGTGAAGTTGCAGTCAATTTCAGATTGTGCAGTGTTAAGTAAAAATGGCATAACTTTTGCATACGAACTCCGATTTGGGCGTATTTTTTTTGTTTCGAAGAGGACGACGACGCGCATTTGAAAAATCCACACGGTAGGATTTAAGCCTCTCATACCAACTCTAGGGGCCTGCTTAAGTCCATATAAAGTTTTAGAAAGCTTATAGGCATGGTTTGAGTACTTGAGGTTCTCAAATCCTAGAGGTTGTCTTATATAAACCTTTTCCTCAATATATACATTAAGGAATGCACTTTTAACATCCATTTGATAAAGCTTGAAGCTCTTGGATGTCGAAAATACAAGCAAGATTCTAATAGCCTTTCTCAGGTCAAAGTTAAGACCCTTAACCTGAGAAAGGCTTAACTAGCCTAGTCTTATTCTTAGTGACAACTCTATCATCACTTTGCTTGTTCTTAACCAAATGGGGGCTCAACAAGCTGCTAGACCTTGTTTCTCTCAAAATTCTCCACTTCCTCATGCATTGCATTGATCCATGACTTATCGAATAATGCATAAGAAACATTCTTTAGTTCAAAGGAGGCAATGAAGGCAGAATGGAGACAAAAGAGAGACATACCTGACTTTGAGTGAATGACACGCCTAAATAGATCACCAGTCATCTGATCAGACGGATGACACTACTGAATATGGCGAGGAGGTAGAAGTGGTCTCTACCTCATGAACAAAAGAGATAGGAGTAGAGCAACTAGTTGCAGGAGAGTCTGAAGGTAAGGGCTGGTTTCCCTAAGGTGCAGGTGGAATACCATTATCTCCTTCATTCTCATCCTCTACAAAATAGTCTCGGGGAGATAAGAAGAACCTATTATATCTGGTCTAGTTTCTGGACTAGCCTCATTAAAGGTCACCTTACAAGTCTCTATGATCCTATACGCTTCACAACTCTAGACTATATAGCTACAAGAAGAAGTCGAGTAACCTAGAAAAATACTATCAGAAGAGCGAGACTCGAACTTATATAGATTCCCATACATCAAAATGAAACACTTATAACCAAATACATGAAAATGAGAAATACTGGGCTTTCGTCCATATCTCAACTAATAAGAAGTGCAATGCAAATATGCTCTCAAGAGTACTCGATGAGACACATAACAAGCAGTAGATATAGCCTCAACCCAAAACTTCTTAGGAGTACTGTACTCATCTAGTGTCGTCCTGGCCATCTCGACCAAGGTTCTGTTCTGTTCTTTCTTTCCACTATGCCATTTTGTTGAGAGACGTATGGATAGGAGAACTGATACTCTAAGCCTGACTCCTTACAGAAGCTCTAAAAGAAGAAGTCCTTAAACTCCGTGCCATTATCACTGCATATAGCTCATAAGACACCTAGGAGTTCAATAGACATCCTACAAACCAAATCTCTAAAATGGGTAAAAAAACTCATCCTTCAAGGTTATGAAAAATACCCAAGAATATCTTAAAAAATCATCGACAATGACAAGAACATACCACTTTCCACCCGCTGACTACATTCTAGCTGGACCAACAGTATCTATATGTAAAAACTACCCTGGTGCATCAGTCATCACAACAGTTTGAAGCGAATGGGTGTGATACCTCCTTTCTGGGGACATCTGTTAGCGAAGTGTCCCAGCTCATTGAAAGTATAACAGTGTTTGACAGACAACTGTTGATTTCCTTGAGCGAGCGTCTAAAAATTCTAACCAGATGGACGTGGTGCAGGTGTTGATGTTTTGTTCGTAGCCTGTGGCTGGAACTTTGCAAACTATTGCGTAGTCATTCTCAACCTTAACTGATTAGAACGCCCTCCTTGATTAGCCATCCTGTGCTGTGATCCTCACCAAATTCCATGCGGTTGTCTTCCAGAATCAAAGCCTTATTAACCAATTCTTGGAAGTCAGGAAAGTTATGGATAATCAACCCCACTTGCAACCTAGATTTTAATCCTTTCATAAACCGAGACTGTCTCACCTCTCCCTTCTTGTCGCCGGCTACTACCCTCTCCATCACTATCATGTCCTCCTCCACCTCCGACACGACCTTCTATGAGCTCAATGTTGCCATTACTTTTTGCAAGGCCATCACTATTAATTTGGCCATATCCGGCTCGTCAGCATCTAGATCTAAGCAAATCAGGCCAGATCCAGCCACTGATGAGCCAAATCCAATTGGATCAAGCATTTGTCCAGTTGCCCTCGTGTTTGTCACTATCGTCGAGACAATCACCATGTCTTCCTCTATTTGCCATTGCTAATATGGATTTGGCAACGGAGATGTCAATGGCCAGAACTAGTGGCGTTCCACCTTGTATTTCCACGATGACCATGCTGATGAGTGCTAGATCGACAACCGCCTCCTCATCCTCTTCGTGCGGCGGCCAGACGCCAATGCCTCGTCGGTCGGATCCGAGAGAGAGGGGAGATATTGGAAGGGGTAGCAGATCTGGGAAGGGAAGTCCACATGGTGAAGTGCTCCATTGGCCCGCCCTCCTTGACGATGCACACCAGGACATCTCCCTCTGGCTTCTGTGCCCAGGAAGGAGGTGGCAGCAAAGGCCTTTACTGCTGCATCATATAGGAGTGGCTAGTCCCTCAACTCAGTCAAAACCCTCTACTCATCCTCCTCCTCCCGCGACGACCATGTAGATGGGTGCCAGTCTCCTCCTCTTCGTGTGGTAGCTAGGCTGCCGGCCGGTGCCTCGCTAGTCGGATCTAAGAGAGAGGGGAGAGATCAAAAGGGGCATCAGATCTAGGAAGGGAAAGAGGAGATGATAATTGGGAGAGGTGGCAGTTGGCTAGGGCTTGGTTTTGGAGAAGAAATAGGGAGACAGACGGTTGTGCAATGGAAGACATGCTCCTGAGTGTGCATGGGGAGGAGTGAAGTGCATCTAACATGGTACATGCCCCATACATTAGCCAGTTTTCGAAGGAAGGGTGTAGGGTTGTGCTACACACTATGACAGAAGGAGATGTGCTACACGCCTAGGATGATATACAAACTCCCTTCTTATATTAGTGGAGATATTGTACATATATATTTTTTGGGAGGAATTAGATCGATTACTTGTGTAGCTTTGATCTAGTTGTTGAAATTGGTAATTTGGGCTTGTTGTATTTCGGGAGGATAAGGCCTTGTTGAGCCAAGGCCCATTTTAATGGTCATCCTAGTTTTTTTTAACTTGTTTCTTCCTATTTTATTTTACTAGTAAGGTGCCGGTGCGTTGAAATGGGTCATAAAAGAGGGTGATACATATTATCTGACATGGTGCAGCGGAGGACTAGGTTTGTGTACTTCGATGCACGGTGGATTTGAAGGTGTACCTCGAGGTCACAATGGAGTGGACGACAATGTGGATGTGTACACCATTGAGAAATAACCCATTCGTTAGTGCACACCAGAGCTAAGGGCAGGAGCAGGACAAAGTAGTACATGGTGAGGTGCACTAGTACCACAACACCTCAGTGGTAGCGGCGACGACCAAGTGATGAACCTCAACATCACAGTCGAAAACACCTAGAAGACGCCGACTAGATCTAGGCTTCCTCGGCAAATTGAGACACCCTCTTTGTCGAACCAGTGACGGGGAAGGCCGGATCCGGTACTAGATGACCTCAACAACATCGATGCACACTGTAGCTGATTGGGTTTGTAGGTCATCGGCCTTGGTGACACGTCCTTCGCCCGTGGCCCCACTGTTCGGTCCACCACGCCGCCTAGTATTTGCCGACCTTCGTTCAAGGCTTAAAATCTTGTTTCTGGTTGACATCTCGGAGGGGTCGGAATCCGAAATTTCGTTGAGATCTCAGAATTTTGGACGAAGTACAAAAACAAAAAATTCAAATCTAGAATTTTTTGAATCGAGATTTTGGCGAAAATTTTGAAATTTCGTCCGAAATTGTCAAAATCTTGACAAATTTCAACTGAATGAATAAAGTACAAACGATATCAATTTTTTTTATTTTTTTTGTGGATGGTTCTGACACATCATTAATATTCTCACAAAAATTTTAGATGATTATCAATTTTGAGGAATTTTTAAAAATTCTAACAGTGGTACTGTCTTAATAAAAGGCTGACTGATAAATTTGAACCGAATGAAAAATAGAACAAACCATGTTATAAAATTTTGAAAATTTTTGTGGATGGTCCTGATATATTAATAATATTTTCATAAAATTTCAAATGATGCTAAAGCTTCATAAATTTAAAAAATTCTAACAGTGCTACTATTGTGATAAAAGCCTACCAGTAAACTTCAACCGAATGAAAAATGATTCAAACCAAGTTAGAAATTTTTTATTTTTTTGTATGGTCCTGATGCATTATAAATATTTTTATAAAATTTTTAGATGATAAAACTTTAAGAAGTTTCAAAACTTCTGATAGTACTACGTTTTGATAAAACCCTAATGATCAATATATATATATATATTTACTTTAGCAACAAAAAATGAAAATTTTGAAAATGTTATAGAAGGGTGCTAAAAAAATTCTTAGGCCCTCATAATTTTTTTGAATTATTATCACACTCCACTGAATTTATAAAATTCGTACCGTACCATTTATGTTCTTTTTGTTTTTGATTTTTGAAATATAACAATTGAAGTTCAATACATACATAGATTTGATTGAGAAAAAAGTTTAAATTTTTTAAAAATTTAAGAACATGGTACTGAGGAAATTCTTAAGCTCTCATAAAAATTTTGGATGATGATCACACTCAAACAAATTTATAAAATTCTGACAAGGTTACTCTCTCAATTATGATTATTCTGTTTTTGATTTTTTAAAAATAACAAATGATGCCAAATCATTTTGAAATTTTTTCTACATGATCCTATACTATAAAGATGGAACCATAAATTTTTTAGATCATGATCAAGCTTGTAAAATTTTTTAAAAATTTGAAAAACTTTTCTATATAATTATAAAATGCCTTAAAAATTCGGTTTTTAAATAAATTTTTTATGAAAGATGATTTTTTAAGGGTTGCTAGACCAAATACGGTCGTAAAAAGTCAAAATCGGTAAAAAAAAAACCCAGACATTTTGGCGAAATCTCGTGAAAATTTATGAGATAACCGTAGTAATTTATTTATTTTTCAATAATTTTTATCTGATCGGGAATTTAGATCGAAATTTCACCGTTTTGCCTCAGTAAGCCGGTGTTGACGTAGAAGCTGCTGCGCCTTCTCCGAGGCTGCTGGATCACGTGTGCCGGTTGCTACACATCTGAATCGGAGGAGAGGAAGGACAAGAGAACACTGTATATGTATTGTGCGCGTCGGGGAGGGAGGTACTACGGACAAACCGTTCCTCCGCCTCGCGAGTTCGGTTTAGTTTTCCCCTTCCCCATTTTCTCCTCCACCTCATCCTGCCGGCGGCGATGGGGGGCAGCTCCAACACCACCAACACGAGCGGCGGCAGCGGCAAGGACAAGGACTCGGACTCGCCGGCGGCCTTCATGGAGGGCGACAGGGTGCTCGCCTACCACGGTCCCCTCCTCTATGAGGCCAAGGTTCCCTTCCTCCTCGCTTTCAATTCCATTCCAATTTAGGGTTATTGCATTGGTATTCCCCTCCGGATGGCCACGTTGATTCTTCCTAGCTTTTGATTCCTGGTTGCTTCTCTGACACTGTATTTGCCAATTGCGGTTAGGGTTTACAACACATGGTTTAGGAAATTCGAATCGAGAGGGGTCAAACGAGTCAACACAAGGTCTTGCATGGCCACACCGCACTGATAGAGATTACAGAGTCCCCCTTAGGTGTGGAACTATGCCGTTAGACTAGGAGGAGTTACTAGTAGTACTTTTCTCCTAAGCCGCGCATACATGATCTTCTGTTTGGTTTTTAGGTCCTTCAACCGTCAGGTTTTAGGGTTTATTACTTCATTACATCTTCTGTATGAGGAAATTTATTTTTCTATTCTTTCTACAGCTTGAGAGAGAGCATCCTTTGATTCTTGCTTTGGCTAGATATGATTAGGTAGTCCAACAATTTTGTGCTCAAATAGGCTGTCATCAATTGGTTTGGCAAGTTGTTAGAGCTTGGCACTAATAGCAGATAGCAACTAGGAAGAGGTGTGCCATCATGCAACCAATCTGACATCTCTTCGCCAAAAGTCCCTAAAGGAAACACACTCTTTTTAGGAGAGAGCAACGTGTTTGCCGTTAGTGGAGTGAGGCAGGGAAGATAGTGCACTAGAACCACCGTGTTCCGCTACCTATTTATTTGTGTTAAGGTACTTCGTCATCAAGTGATTTTGTGTTGAGCTAGTAGGGATGAGCCCAAGACATTCTGTTTGGTGATCTGAGGCCATGTAGATGACGTTAATGTTACATTTGGACGAAACAACAGTGCATAGAAGATATTGTTCATTTAGCATTGTTCAGTTGAATGTGTGGAAGAACTTAGCTTCCCCAGCCAAAATGAAGCACATCTTACAATGAGTTGTGTTTGTAGTTTAGATAACTTACTGCTTATAGACAAAAAGTTATAAATAGCATTTGAACACAAATCTGGATTAGCTTTTCAAAATTGACATCTGCCCTGCATGTTTTAGATGGCCTATATTCCATAGTTACCGGAAACACGGTTTGTCTAAGTCATGGTACGGGATCCGGAGTTCACCACTTTTTCTTCCGATTTCTACTACGAACACGAACCCCATGTCCTAAACTAGTTTGGGTCTGACAAATCCGGTTCGTGATTCACGGGGTTTTACAGTGAATCCAGTAATTGTGCTATATTCTGTCTTATGGCATGTCTTTCTGCTTGTAGTTCGCGTTTGGGATTGTTGTAGAGCAATTTCCGATGAAGGAAATATGATAGATTCCTATAAATTATGTACGGAACAACATCTCGTTAACCAGGATACCCTTGCTTTCCCCAAAAGTGTAATCACTAAATATAATCGGTTTGAAGTGAAGAATTAAGTAAAATGTCAGACAGACAAAAAAATCAATTCCTCTGAATATATATTTTCTTCAAGATATCTTGTCACCAGAAAGAATTCTTTCCTACTAACTGGATGAACCATTTTCACATTATATCTTTGCTGGAAAAACTGCACCCATGTTGTGTCATCTCTATTATAGGTTCTATGGATAAATTTTATTAGATGAGAAATGTTTTTCTTCTTAAAACTGATTCATTACACCACCAAGATTTTTGGGCATACTAACTATTCTCTATACTGTGGAATATTATTGTTGCAAAAAAAACTTTGCAATATTATTGTAGGCCAATAATTATAATGTGGAGCACACACATAGACTGGAGTCCGAAGCAAAGACAATGCATCACTAATACAACTATATACATCTGACTATAACTAACACAAGCAAAGAGTGAATTTATCTTCTTGGACTATTTGATACTTTTGATGACTTCTGATGGTATCATGATTTGCTCATGTAGTAACTAGGAGGGCAGATAAGACTCCATTTGTATTTTAAGATGACCACCTGAAGACAATTATGGCGTTTGCTAGTTGCCACACCTGGAAGTCTTCCCTCAATAATACTGATTGACTTGGAGAATTCTAGGCTTGTGGATGCAGAAAGCTAAGCCTAAGTAAAAGGAAAACTATTCTTGTTTACTTTGTCTCTTAAATTGCAGCAGATCGCTTTTGTTTTTTACTTTGTAGCAATGCTTCCTTCCCAAATTTTCTTGAGTGCTGGCCACCTGCTGGTTTCATATACATTCTGTATTTATGGTTGGATTCATGTGCATCAGTGTGTGCAGTATATGGTTCTTCAGTACATAATTTTACTGGTGTTATTTTGCATGTTGAATGCATTGCTAATGAGAAAATTTCTTATTTCCTTTGTATTTGTGAAGGTTCAAAAAACAGAAAATCGGGAGAACGAATGGCGGTATTTTGTCCATTATCTTGTAAGTCATCTAAGTCGCCACTGTACAACATGATAAATGGTTGAAAGCATTATTCCCTCATTGT
Organism: Otatea glauca; assembly: GCA_036346275.1. Classification (NCBI taxonomy): domain Eukaryota; kingdom Viridiplantae; phylum Streptophyta; class Magnoliopsida; order Poales; family Poaceae; genus Otatea; species Otatea glauca. The sequence continues at coordinate 134,882 of JAYEVK010000258.1, read as the reverse complement.
TTCTAAATAAGCGGACATTCTTAACCTTAGGAATTTCGAAAACTGATATAATTAGTCTATATTTGGCACTTCCTTGTAACTCCTTTTTTTTCCTCTTGTGCCGTCTAATTTTTGTTTCTTTTTTTTTGTAGGGCTGGAATAAGAAGTAAGTGCATACCACAATGGATGTTAAACAGTTGTCCATATTTAATTGTAGTTAGTAATTAATTATTACTCCATTCCTGTTCTTTCTATTGATACATAGATTTTAGTTGATGTTTCTAAAATCTGTAGTTCTTCAGTAGCAATATGCTGTATTCGATTTTCTTATTTGATCAGGCAGTTGGCATCATCATTGCATAGAGTTAGTCATTCTATCATGAAAACTTCAGTTTTCTTCAAATGAGAAGTTCTTAAATTAGGTAGACCCAGATGCAGTATTGCTGCGCTTGTTTTCAGCTTATTAAATGAAATTTGCGGCGCAACTTTGAAATAGTTTAACTTTGATTTGTGTGATCGTGTCCATTTTTTGAATAATAAGGAATACTGCACGCAAACCTAGTTTTCATGAGAGTTGTTAAGCTACGTAGAGCTTCTAACTTCTCGGCACTAATATGACCAAACCAGATGCCTTTTCTTTTAGCCAATTATATTTCTCAAATATTACGTTTCATAAGTTAACCGTAGCATGGCCTAATGTTGTGGCACCTTATCTCTTTGGCTTGTGAGTTGTGACCAGAGTTTGATTCCCACCAACCACACTATCGCAGGTTGGATGGTATTAATGTGGATTTTCCTGGATTTATTCCCATGGCTTGTGTGTTGGGAGTCTTAAGATGATTGAACTAGCTAATTGTTCCCACCTTCTAAAAAAACTATGCTTCATGATTTTATAGGTTATATTGCCTTATGCCAAAAGCCTTAGAATTCAGAGTTGATTTTTTGAGCTACATATTGTGCCTCTATTTTATACTCCCTCTGTTCTTTTTTAAGTGACACCCTAGAATCTGTGCCGTCAAACTTTCTAAAGTTTGATCACTAATATGTTTAAATTTTAAAATGATCTAGATTGGCTACATAACTATATCATTAGATTTGTCAGTAAAAATACTTTCATAATATTCTAATTTTTTTAGTATATCGTAAGATAAAGTTACAAAAAGTAAAGGTCAAAGTTACTTCTCGTAGACTGTGAAAAGTCAAAACTTCACTTAAAAAAGCACAGAGAGAGTATAAATTATGTCTGGCCTTTATGACCCCTCATAACCTGTAATTCCTGTTTAAGCTGAATGCTAGTTGAGTAATGTTGGATAATGCACCACTTCTAGTCTTGTCTTTAGTCATATCTTTGGGGTGTATTTCATATTTTGTTATACCCTTGATTTTGCTGTGAGGTGTGAAAATATTCACAACTTCCAAGTCTTTGGGGTCCTTTTGTTTCACTATGTATGCCCATTTTCATGGGAAGTGTCATTTCACAATGACCATTGAGGAGACTAAGAGTGTAGTTATTGCATTAATTCCACTCTCAACACCGGCTTTAAGGCTGTAAAATAGGTTGAGTGGTTGCAGTTTGTCATTTAGTAGGGCTATGGCAATAACTATTTCTAAGATGTGGTGCCTCCTTGGTCTGTGCGTGGGCTGGTACTAATATTGCGAAATAGAGGTAGTAGATATGTAAATACTCTACAGTTCAGTGAACATATGAAGGCCGTACTTTATTTGCTCACTATCAGAGTCAAGGCCTGGGCTTGTCTTCCTTTGTTCCATGAGGATGGCCATTAATTCCATTCTTGTTTTCTTTCCTTTGTTTCACATTCCCATTTCCAAAGTTGTGAGATTGTGGTGATGAAGGTAGGCTAGATAGGGTATTGTTATGTATCTCAGGTGGCGAAGTGATTCTATGCTCTTTATACACCCCGGGGGGGGGGGTGAATTGCTGGGGTGACTCAGATAGTAAAATATGGTAAATCCATTTTTCACAGCTGTGGATGGAAGGGAAGGATGCATTAATTTGTTGTGAATGAAAGGGCAGGATGCATTAATTTGTTGAACAGTTGTGCCAATTAAAATTCTGCCTTGAGGCCCTTGACAATTTGAAAGTGTCTCCTTTGGGTCCTGATTAAGCCAAGGCATGATAAAGCAAAGCAAACCATTTCTTGGGTTCGATATGGATATGTTAACGAGTTTATACGTTGTTTGGCTGGCTTGGTAAATAAAACATTTGAAAATAAGGAATCCAAAGTTAGTTGCTGACTGCTGTTAAAGTGAACCACTAAGTTGACTTGCTGGGTCATGTTGTTCTTAACTACCATATTTAGATAGTGTTCATCTCCATATTTATGGTTGCACAAAATTATATTTATTAATATTTCATGAATCCCTGTGGAGTGCTTGTTTGTGTCACATCAATTGTGTTGCCATCACTGCAGTTGATTAATTGTCATTCCCTGCTGTTCTTTTCAACATATCCAATTTTCAATGGTTATAGCTGGGATGAATGGGTTGCAAATGACCGTTTATTGAAATTAACTGAGGAGAATGTCCGCAAACAACAAGAGCTTGAAAAGAATCAGGCAGTTGACAAGAACATCAAGTCTGGACGGTCAACTCAGCATAAGCCAAAAGGCTCTAATGGTGAGCATCCTGCCTCCTTCCCTGTCTTGTTTCTTTAGGAACTGTGGCATTTGCTTTATGTTTGGCTTGTAGATTTTACTCCCATCCATGACAAATTGCCTGTAACCTGAACTAATGTTATATTGTTAGTTAAAAGTAAAATCTCTTTTAAGTTCATGAATCATGTCATGTCTAGATTAGCTCCATTGAGCATATTCTTTCCAGGAACAGTTGTGCCAAATGATTATTTTCACTGCTTTCTGTGGCTGTGGGGTGGCATGCTGCTACAAAGAATTCATGTTTTATCAATAGGAACATCATTTTGGAGATGCCTAGTTTGGAATTAAAAGAATAGAAAAACCAAATGGCAAGAATTGCAAATGATGGGATTGCTATAACTGACCATCTTGATCATCATTGACCGATGAAGCAAAATTGCACCCTGGGGGCATTCTTGTGAAGTAAAATAAAGTTATGATCCATCGTTGGAGTAATGTTGTGATAGGTGGTGAAACAGCTTTTGGTAATGGACAAGTTCGTGGTTACTTATTTGTGTACTAATGCATATAGGGTGGCATTTAGATACTTTCCTACTTATTTGTGTACTGATGCATATAGGGTGGCATTTAGATACTTTCCATACCTTTGTTCATATCTATATAGTTATGATTATATTTTTCTTGAAAATTTTCTTACCTGGCTATCATATTTGCATCAGCAGATGCTAAAGCTGATAAAGAGGACACTAAAGGTCTTTGTAAGTTCACTTTTCTTTTTAGCAAAAATCTTTGTATCATTTGTTTCTCTCTTTATATTCTGTTGTTGCATTTGTCTGTTTTCAGCGTCAACCTGCTTCTTCTTATTTGCACCATACATATTCTAATATCTTTGTGATGTTGAAATTCTAGTTAAGGGGAAGAAACGCAAGAGTCAGCTTGGGACCGAGGTGCCTATCATTCCTGAACATGGTGCATTGTGAAGTATTTTATTTTTCATTAAGTTCATGTTCTATGCATTTTCCTTATCTTTACTAATATATAAATACGAGTTGGTGGTAGTCGTCCGTTCTCCCTTTCCTCCTTCTAAGAAAAGCAGTGTTGACATATGAGCTGCGGGCTGCGATATGCTCCCCTAACTTCTTGTGAATAAAAAAGAAACTAATTGCAATACCGCATCTCTCTTTCCGCCCACACCTGCTCACCTCGGGCCATTCCCCACTTCTTCCTCTACATGGCAATTCAGGAGTTTAAATTTATTTTTGTAAACATATGATATAATTTGATTATTTAGTTTAAAAATATGTTTCCGTTGCAAAGCACGAACACTTGACTAGTTCAGTATGGTACTACAGTTATGCTTTTTCAGATACTATTGTTAAATTAGTGTCATTTTGCTCTTGAAAGATGCTAATACTTTTCTGTTATTTATTTTATATTGTTTGGCACCATTGGCAAGGATATGTTGCTTTGTTATCTTTTGCAAACAATGGAATATTGTGTATGAAAGTGCACTTGTACTTTTCTTCATTGCATAGAGGGCCCAGAATTCTTATTTTCCAGTACAACGCGGTTTTGCAGTTCTGTGCATTTGGCTGGGTTGCAGGGTACATGTGTATTGGCTGAAAATTTCCTAGGTTAAAAATTATCTGATTTTTACCTTTTTAAGCACAGGTTACATTTTCTCCATAACATATCTTGAATTTCTCTTGTATAAGGATGAGTCTATCCTTTCATTAGAATTTTCCTACTCTTAATGATTATTGGCCAATTCATGATGGTGTTCTCTTTCATGCTGCTTCCTTTAACATTGATCCCAAAATCCAATTTTTGGACTTCATGATAACCATGGTTATCACGGCGCCCCGGCGAGGCGAGTCGCCTCCGGGGCGCCTGGACGCCTAGGCGAGGCTTAGGCGACAAAAAAAAAGTAGTATATTAGCAATAAATGTATATCAATATTAGTGTATTTCTCTCAATTTTAGCCTATTTGCCGGCCCGGCCCAGCCCGGCCCAGCCCACCCCCTCACCCCCTCCCTCCCTCCCTCTCTCTCTCCCTCTCTCCCCACTGAATCCCGCATTTCCCGATCGACGCCGCCACTCCACTCTCTCTGTCCCTCTCTCCCCCCGATCCGTTCGGCTCCGCCGCCGTCCCTCCTCTCCCTCTCCCCCACCATCCATTCGGCGTCGCCTTCCCCTCCTGCGCCGCCCGGATCCGGATCTACCCGGCGTGTGCGAAGTCGAAGACGAGGCGATAGGCGGAGGCAACGTGGAGTAGTGGCCAAATCTGGGACGGCGCGGACAGCAGCGATGTGGAGACGCCAGATCCGGTTGTCCCTGACGCCATGACTGCCGGATCTTGAAGCGACGACAGCGGGAGGCGATGGAGACGCGCGAGGCCGCGGCGGATCTTCCTCCAGGCGAGGCGACCGGCCATGGCGGTCTTCCTCCGGCAACCGGACGCCTAGGCGGCGCCTAGGTGACGACTTAATAACAAGGATGATGACCAACAGCAATAGCCAGCAGCTAAATGTGTAAAAAGAGAGTGCTGAGAAACTTTGCATACTTCATGATGACCAACAGCGATAGCCAGCAGCTAAATGTGTAAAAAGAGAGTGCTGAGAAACTTTGCATACTTGTTCGTGTTAAACTGGAACTATCAGTTTTAACCAGTATGAATTTATGTTCCACCTAACGCTTCGATGTTTCAGGCTTTCAGCTATCTTTGGCAAATTGGCAGATTGTAACAGGCCATTTTACGTAGTCTAATCAGGTTGCTTGTGGCATTGTGACATTGATGTAACATATTGATGATTCTACCTCGGTTGATTCAGGAAAAGGAAAGAAGATCATCAGAGAGTCTCCTAATGTCACAGTTTCCTTTGACACTAAAAAAACAACTTGTTGATGATTGGGAGTTTGTCACGCAGCTGGGTAAGGTATTCAATTCTTTGACTGCACTGTTTTTCATATATATATGTCTAAATTGCTTTCTGTCTTGCTTGTTAAATTATAGTTAAATACTGTATTTCAATTGGCATGGAAATAATATGTATGACAAATAAAAAGCTAGTATCAAATGGGAACAAGTGTTAAAATAAGAGAACGAACTAGCAATCTTGACAATTGGATATGATGTACATATCTGTACCATCCAAACACGATCCAATAATTGAGATTTGAATTCCTATTTTTCTATTTTAAGCCTACTTCTTACTATACACATTCTCCTAAAGAAAGCCTATTTTTACTAAGCTTCCTGTTATGCTTGGTGGGCATCATGAGCCCCATTGTTTTCTTGCATTCAATTTCTTGCCTGCACGTACCTATGTGTGTATCTTTTGTGTATTTTGTGTTAATCTATGGAATTGGGTTTTATCATTTTTGAAAGTGAACGATGTCTACATTTTTTATTTTTCATGTTAGATATAATTATAAGGAACTAAGGATAATACTACCTGTAAAAAACAAAATGTATGTCAGCATTTCAAGTCACCAGTTTTGAACTTGGAATGCTACTTGTTAGAAAACTATGGATAGGACATGTGCTTCCTGCATTGTCAGCATCCAAAGGTTAGGTTTATTGTTATCATCAATTTCCTTTCATAAAAGGAGAAAACTATATTTTCTCTGTTCGACTGTTCTTATAGTCTTGTGGGCTGAATCTCATTGCTTTGGTTCAATTATCTTCAGGAAATTCTATTTTCTATAAATTCATCACAGAAGCCTGAGCATTTTCCTTGTCCTGCAGCTTGTAAAACTACCTCGATCCCCCACTGTTGATGATATTCTAAAGAAGTATTTGGAGCACCGGACAAAGAAGGATAACAAGTGAGTATTCTACGTTGACATGAATTCTGATTTGTTTCTGGTCACATGTGCAGTCAATGTTTTAGTTTACCGAAATTGTGAGGGCCCTTTTTTAACTTAATTTTACCTTTTATTCTGAAGCAGCATAGCATCATATACAAAAATATTACAAACATATTTCATGTTTTGCTGTAGTAAGGGTTAGTTCATCTGATGTACTTTGTCCCTGGTAGTGATTGTTACAAACATGCAGCAGAAACCAAGATAAATGTTTAGTATTTATGTGTCATTCTTTTTAGTCATATTAACATGACAAAAGGTCAATTGACCTCTTGCTGGATTAAATCTGCTAATTTGTCATCAGTACGGTCAATCTTCCAACAGCTTAAGCTAATGAAGAACGGTTGTTTTAATTATTCATGTCACTAACTACAATTATGCAAATTCTGTTCTTGACATTTTGTGCAATAGTGTTTTAAGTTTCATGTAGTTCTGGTCCAAAGCTATTTATGTCATTTGTCAAGCATTGTTTTGTTTAAGTTTTTTGTCCTATTTCTTTTGCCAGTATCAAGTGTTGCTTTCTTCACAAACTCTATTATAGCTTTACTATCTTTCGTATTGAAGGATAAATGACTCTTATGCTGAGATTTTGAAAGGATTACGCTGTTACTTTGATAACGCGTTGCCTGCAATGCTTTTATATAAGAAGGAGCGGCAGCAATATACTGAAGAAGTTAAAGGTGATGTTTCGCCCTCAACTGTATATGGAGCTGAGCATCTACTGCGCCTTTTTGGTATGTCGAATTCATCCATTACATGAGATATCTTGTTATTTTACCTGATTTGTCTTGATCAACTGTCAGCCAGTGGTAGCAACATCTACCACTAGAACAACAACCAAGCCTTTTGTCCTAAACAGGTTTGGGTAGGCTAGGAAAGAAATCCAATTAAATTAAAAAAGCCCTTAAACCTTCGATCTTGGGTCATAGATCCGGTACGTGGATCGCCGACATCCATGCACTCTTATCCAATGCCAAATCTTTGAGAATGTTCCAATTCCTCAAATTCTCTTTTAACTGCATCTTCCAACGCCATTCTCGGTAGACCTTTGCCTTCTCTTATGTTTTCAAAACAACTTAAAACTCCACTACACACTGGTGCCTTAGGAGGCCTCCGTCGAAGATGTCCAAACCATCGTAGGCGATTTTGGACAAAATTTTCTTCAATAGGTACTACCGCAACCCTATCACGTATATCATTATTATGGATTCGATCTCGTCTTGTATGACCACATATCCACCATAACATCCGCATCTTTGGTTCGCTCATCTTCTATACATGTTGTCTATTTGTTGCTCAACATTCCGCTTCATATGACATCACAGGTCTAATTATTGTCCTATAGAGCTTACCCTTTAACTTTTGGGGGACTTTTCTATCACATAGGACATCCGATGATTGGCGTTATTTCATCCACCCTAGATTCATCAATCTTGCCGTCACTTTGTAGCATTGATCCCAAACATCTAAGTTTCCTCCCTAGTCACTATTTTTCTATTCAGACTAATATCTTCATCACCTACCATAGCACCGTTGAAAACACACCTGATATACTCAGTTTTAGTCCTACTTAGTCTAAAAGCCTTTGACTCTAAAGTCTTTCTCTACAACTCAAGTTTTCGATCAACACTTGCCCTACTCAATAGTTAGCACCACATCATTAACAAAAAGCATGCACAAAGGAATCTCTCCTTGTATGTCCCGCCTCCCGCGTGACTTCATCCATCACTAGGGCAAAAACATAGGGGCTCAATACTGACCCTTGATGTAGTCCTATATTGATAGGAAGTCACTGGTATAGCTATCACATATTCTGACATTAGTCACAACATCGTCCTACGTATCCTTGAGTAAGGTAATGTTCTTTGTTGGGACTTTTTTCTGTTCAAGCGCTTACCACACGACCTTTTTTGGCACTTTGTCATAAGCTCTCTAAATTGATAAATACCACGTAGATCCTTTTCCTCCCTATACCTCTTCATCAGCTATAGTATCAAGATTGCCTCTAGGGTCGACCTAAGCATGAAACAAAATTGGTTTTTCACCACGCTAGTCACTCTTCTTAAACGATGCTCAATTACTCGCTCCCAAAGCTTTATTGTGTGGTTCATGAGCTTAATTCCTCTGTAATTAGTACAACTCTAGATGTCTCCTTTATTCTTGAAAATTGGCCTAATGTGCTTCGCCACTCGTCAGGCTTCTTGTTTGACCTAAAAATGCTATTAAACAATTTAGTTTGCCAAATGATCGCCACATCTTCAAGGCATTTCCACACCTCGATAGGAATGTTATCATGCCCCAACACCTTACCTTCTTTCATCCTTTTTAAGGCCTCTTCCGACTCTTGAATTTTTCGAACAAACCGCTTATTGGTGTCATTAAAAGATTCATCCAGTTCAATCATAATAGCCCCGTTGTCTCCGTTGTACAACTTGTAGAAGTAGTCTCTTTTTTCACCAGAAGTCTATTAGTGTTATCTTTGATGCATTAAACTTGGTTGAAATCCCTTGTCCTTCTTTCTCGGAGTTTAGCTATCTTGTAGATGTCCTTCTCACCCTCCTTTATACTTAGCTTCTGATAAAGACCCTCATAAGCCTTGCCCCGTGCCTCTTATTACTTCCTTTGCACTATTTTTGGCTGCTTTGTACTTATGATGTTGCTGTTGCTTCTATCATACTGCATGTGCTTGTAGCATGCCTTTTTTTCCTCGATAGCCTTGTGCACTTCCTCGTTCCACCACCAAGTTTCTTTAGATTTGTATTTAGTCCCTCTGGTCACTCCACACACCTCCGTAACCACCTTCCTAATGCGAGTTACCATCTCTGTCTCATGTGCTATTCGTGTCCTCCCACATTCCATATTTTTTCTACGATCACCCTTTCCTTAAATGCCCGTGAGGCGCCCCCTTTCCTTTGAGCTTCCACCACTTCGTCCTTATGACTTTGGTGATATTAGCCGGTCTAGCCTGTACTCTGAATCGAAAGTCCGAGACTATCAATTTATGTTGTGGAACAACACACTCTCCAGGTATAACCTTACAATTTATGTAGTCTCATTTGCCCTCCTAGCAAGGACAAAATCGATTCGGCAAGAATGTTGACCACTGCTAAAGGTAACTAAATGGGATTCTCTTTCTAAAAAAAGGTGTTAGCTATCATAAGGTCATAGTCTACGGCAAAGTTCAAGATATCCTCTCCTTGGTTCCTATCACCATAACCAAAACTCCCATGAACCCCCCTCAATCCCCCCACTAGTTGTACCAACATGACCATTGAAATCTCCTCCTAAGAAAAGCTTCTCACTGCTAGACACACTTGTAACTATGTTATCTAGATCTTCCCAAAATTGTCTCTTAATGGCCTCACTCAAACCTACTTGTGGAGCATAAGCATTAATAACGTTCAAAACCAAGTCGCTAATGACTAGCTTGACTAGGATAATCCTATCCCCCCCCATCTCACGTCGATAATTTCACTCTTGAGGCTCTTATCAAGATGCCCACTCCATTCTTGTTCTATTATAGTATACCACAACTTGAAGCAATACCCTCCACTTCCTTCGCTTTCTGACCCGTCCATTTAATTTCTTAAACGCACAAGATATTTGCATGTCTCCTAGTCGCCGTATCAACTCTCTTAACTTACCTGGTAGGGACCCTACATTCCAACTACCTAGGAGGATCCTACTCTCCTTGGTTGGCTTCCTTGCCCCTCGCACTCGTCGAGTAAAGTACAAATACCCTTGTGTATTTTTCACTACATCCGGGCGCCGGCGTAGCGCGTCACTAAGGGAGTGATGTCCCGGCCCTTGCTCATTTATCACCACACTCAGGTTCCGATATGGCGCATCGCTAAGAGGGTTTACGCCTCAACGAAAATCTTTTGGGTTTCACATTCCATGAAAGGGAGGCTATTTTATTTTATGTTGGCTCACCAAGCTTAACACAATCCTCCCCCTTTTTTCAGGCTTGGGATAGGCTATGTAGAAAAACCGCACATGTGGAGTTGGTAGCAACATCTACTATACTTACTAATTGTATTATTGGTTTAACTGATAGGATGCTTAGGTACTCCTTGTTATTGTTAAGAGTGCAGCTCTTGCATGCCTTCTTAGTGGCAATGAAATCTTAATCCTCCTATAAAGTTACAAAACAAACTTATGGAAGTGCCACATAAACACAAATTTCACATGCTGCTGGATGACCATCCAATGGTGAATGCTTCTTAGCATTTTTATCTAGAATTCACCACGAGGCTCTAGAGTCTCTAGTTGCATGAAATAAGTGTAAGACTGGCATTTGTAATTTCATTGACTTGATAGGAAAGAGGAGGGAAAGGCCAGGCTTTTTATATCCGTGTACGGTGGTTTTGATTTCCTGTTCACGCGACAAAAATCCCTCTTCATGCATTCATCATTATTTTATTTTTTACAATTATCATTTCTTTTCTTATTTTGTTTCTTTTGTCTCCTAGAGATTCCTGCATAGTCTATAACTGAGCTGCTATGATCAAGTAGTGTGTACCAAGGTAAAATGGGTTTATGACATAAATCTACTTTGTCCATCACACTTTAATATTAAAAAACTACATTGTCTACTTAAACCAACAAAACATATAAAAAATCTCCACTATAAACCTATTGCAACAATACGGGCCATAGTTTAGTTTTCACTAAAGCCCAATGAATCATCTGGTCATCCCTATTGGCACACGTTATCAACTATCCATTTAGGTAGGTTGGGGTGTATCCTGTGTGCACTCCCCTGTCCAAAACATACCTTTGCAAACCCTCCTGTTCGAGCACTACACGAAGATGAAAAATTCTTTAAAATTGGAGAATAAAGAGGCATAATTAGTTTACCATCCTGCAAATATCTTTTTTTTTTCTGGGTCAGGAGACGAGCCCCCAATTTCATTATGGAAATTGATCATTACACAGTTCCAACTGCAAGGAAAAAAGAGAGACAGGTTAAATGTTGATGAGCTGACTACCCACACCCATGGTTATTAAAATGATAAGGCGAGGTGACTCACCACCTTTTTACCGCCAAAGTGCTTAAGGCGAGGTGTGAGGCGACGCCATACACATCAAAATTTAGCATTTAACAGTAGTATCAAGCCATCAACCATTAAGTTACTGGTTTGATGCTACTGTTATATAGCATTAAGCCTTCAACATTTAATAGCAAAATGTAAGGATCCATAGTCTTGCAAACACATAGCACAGCCACAAGCCCACAACACCTTTCTGTGATCAATTCAGAGCTCCTAAGGTTCAAATTAGAAGAATCTAATACATCTAAGGACTAATATACAATTTACCACAGCCTCGACTTGCTGGACATGCCTATGGCGTCCGCCTTCAGAGTATGGCATCGGGGGAGAGAGAAAACTTACCACCGGTTGCTGCCAGCTCCTCCAGAGCCTAGGAAGAAGGCCGGATCTGGCCGCCCCCGTCTAAGCCGCCGTTGGATCCGTGATCCCAGCCCACGCCACCACTTCCTCCAGCACGGGAACCCCCCTTCCCTGCCCCCTCCCCAGACCTCGGCCAGCCATGGCCATGGAAGATGGAGTAGTAGCAAGCGGAGCCGAGGTTGTCGCTGAAGTGTGTGAAGAAGCAAGGGAGGACACAAAGTCAGTGGCGGTGTCGATCTAGCGGCGGCGTACTCGGTGGCACGCCTATTTGGAGCGGCTAGAGGTGGGCGGCGTGGATCTGGCGAGTAGGGGAAATGAAGCAGCGACGTTAGTGGAGAGGGCAGCGATGCTGTGGCGGTAGAGAGGATGGAGAAGGCAGCGGCGGTGGAAGGAGAGCAAGGAAGAGGGGGAGGAGAGCAAGAACCCGGAGCGGCGCTAGGGTTAAGTAGTCGATAGGGATTTTTGGAATTTTGCGATGTGGCCCTTGACCGCCTTACTACTTAAGCGACGCTTTAATAACCATGCACACACCACTAAAGTCACTCATCATCACCGCCAACCAACCGCATCTAACACACAGCTAGTTGTTGGAACGAAGAGAGATGGAATGACTTTAATTGATGTGTTGGGACCGGATTTCCAAATCCGAACCCTTTGTAGACAACCGTGCTAGTCCAAGAAAAGCTAGCACACAATGGAAATTGTGACGATAACACAATCATATCACGAATCAAATAATATTAATTAAGCAAAAAGGTGTTAGCCTTATGGCCAATTATTACAAATAAGCAACCTCTTGGCTTGAGTTCAATAAGAAACCGCGGAAACGAAATAACAGCAGCAGGATAAGCCCATCCATTTGTCCAACAGGCAATCGATTGGGGTACGCGTCCTAGTAATCCGGATCATCTTCATCATAACTACAAGCATAGAACTCGTAGTTACTTTCAGCTTCTACACACTGTGGAAAGTTGGGATTTTGCAAGGGTAAGTACAAAATGTACTCCGCAAGTCTTGGAAACATAATGCATGATAACTATATGCATGGCTGAACAATTGAAGGCTTAATATGGCTCTTTTAGCATAAAACAAAGTTTAACTGTAATTCAAATAGTAATTTCACAAAGCATCATTTGATCAAATTGTAATTAAATAATAATTGAATTTGAAATGATAACTAAACATGTTCCAACCACCTGATTGGCTACATCCGCCAAACCATAACCCGAGAGTTCCATCCACTCACGGATACGGTGCGGTCGGCGAGAAAATCACGGCGGCGGGTGCGGGATTCGGACGTCACGTCGAAGGCGACGCGGAGACGATGTGGTTGAGGCTAATGGGCGGGCCCCACGCGTTAGTGGCGCGCGCGCAGGACGGCGAGACAGGCGGTAGGGGGAGGAGAGGTGGAGTGCAGGCGGGGGGCCGGCCGAGCGACGTAAAAAAAGGGCCGAGCAGAGGAAAACAACCCACGCAAAAAAATTGAAAAGAACATTTTTCTTTTTAGAAAATTCCAGAAAAAGCGAAAATGCCAAAATAAATAGCAAATAAATTAGTAAAAATCCCAGAAAATTCTCAAAAATACTTTTAAGCATTTGGAACCGAAATAAATTATTTCGAACTCGTTTAAACTTATAATTTTGATTCAAATGATTTGCTTGCACTTGAGAGCTCAAATTTAATTGACAAATTTTTTCAAAACTTAAGAAAAATTTTAAAATGCTAAAATCTGGAATGTTACAAACCTCCCCCCTAAAATAAATCTCGCCCAGGGTACTCCGCTCTAAGATCTTCGCGCTCCCAGGTTGCTTCTTTTTCTAAATGGTTGCTCCACTGAACCTTGCAAAACTTGATCGTCCTGCTTGTCCTACGCTCTGCCTCATCCAGAATTCTGATCGAATACTCTGGGTTGGTGAGATCCTCCTGTAACTCAACATCCTCAATTTGCATCTGTTCTTCTGGTACCTTGAGGCACTTTCTCAGCTGTGACACATGGAACACGTTGTGCACATTTGGTAACTGCGGTGGCAGCTCTAACTGATAAGCCACTTCTCCACTTCTAACTAGGATTGGGAACGGTCCAATGTACCTAGGTGCTAACTTTCCGCGAACTTGGAATCGATGCATCCCTTTAAGCGGTGAGACCTTCAGGTACACATAGTCACCAGGAGCAAAGGTTAACTCTCTTTGTCGGTTGTCAGCATAGCTCTTCTGTCTAGACTGCGTTGTTCTCAATCTTTCTTGGATCATTTTTACTTGTTCTTCAGCCTTTTGTAGAATATCAGGACCAAAGACTTGGCGATCTCCTATTTCATTCTACGGAGAGGTGTTTTGCACTTTCTCCCATACAAGGTTTCAAATGGTGACATCTGCAAACTTGTTTGATAACTATTGTTACATGAGAATTCTGCATAGGGTAAACTTTGATCCCAACTTGTTGCATTGTACAACGCACAAGATCTTAACATATCTTCGAGAATCTGATTTACTCGCTCAGTTTGTCCATCAGTCTGAGGGTGATAAGCTGTGCTAAAATTCAGATTGGTACCCGATGCTTCTTGCAACTTTTGCCAGAATCTTGAAGTGAATATGTGCCTCGATCTGAAACTATCCTCTTTGGCACACCATGCAAACACACAATCCTTAACATATACAGTTCTGCAAGTTTATCTCCCTGGTAGGTTCTCACAGGAATAAAATGTGCAACTTTTGTTAATCGATCCACTACAACCCATATTGAATCATGACCTGATCTGGTTCTCGGAAGTCCTATAATGAAATCCATTCTAATTTCTTCCCACTTCCATTCAGGTACCTTCAACGGCTGTAGCAATCCAGTGGGTCTTTGATGTTCAGCTTTAACTCGCTGGCATACATCACACATAGCTATGTACTCAGCAATTTCCTTTCTCATCCTTGGCCACCAATATATACCACGAAGATCATGATATATCTTGGTATTGCCTGGATGAATTGAGTACGCTGACTCATGTGCTTCCTTTAATATCAACTGCTTGATCTCTTTTTGATTTGGCACATAGATACTTTTTCCAAGTCAAACTATTCCTTCTTCGTCTTCTGAAAATCCTGGGGCTTTACCTTCCTTTATTCTATCCTTGATCTTGGCAGCTTCTTTATCTGACTTTTGTATCTTTTTTATCTGATCCATCAAGGTTGGTTGAATCTCCAAAGTAGCTACAGACCCTTCCTTCACTAGTTCCAAATTCAAACGCTGAAACTCATGAAGAGCAGGTTGTCCTTCTTGAATCATCAAATTATTGCAGTAGTTCTTTCGGCTTAATGCATCGGCAACTACATTAGCCTTGCCAGGATGGTAATGTATTCCCACATCATAATCCTTAATTAGCTCCAACCATCTTCTTTGTCTTAGGTTAAGGTCTGCTTGAGTGAAGATATACTTCAAACTATTATGGTATGTGAAAATCTCACAACAATTCCCGATGAGATAATGCCTCCACAACTTTAGTGCATGCACAACTGCAGCCATTTCCAAGTCATGGGTTGGATAGTTTTCCTCCGATCGCAATTGTCGTGAGGCGTATGCAACTACTTTACCTTGCATCAAGACACAACCAAGTCCCTGTCTTGAAGCATCACAGAAAATCTCAAAATTCTTCCGAATATTCGGCAAAATGAGCACTGGGGCTGTAGTCAATCTTTTCTTTAGTTTCTAAAAACTTTGCTCACAGGCTTCAGACCATTCAAACTTCTCCTTTTTTAGCAACTGGGTAAGGGGTCTTGCAATCTTCGAGAATTCTTTTATGAATCTTCGGTAGTATCCCGCTAAACCAAGAAAACTTTTGATGTCAGGCACTGACTTGGGTTGCATCCAATCAAGTACACCTCACTTTTTTGGGGTCTACTGAGACACCTCCAACAGAAATTATATGCCTCAAGAAAGCAACTTCAACCAAAACTCGCACTTACTGAACTTGGCATACAACTGGTGTTTTCTGAGCTTTTTTTACATCATCCTCAAATGTCCGTGTTCTGCTTCATCTCTGGAATAGATAAGAATGTCATCTATGAATACTACCACAAACTTGTCTAGGTACTCTATAAACACTTTATTCATCAGATTCATGAAATAGGTTGGTGCATTGGTCAGACCAAAAGACATCTGTGAACTCATGTAATCCATATCAAGTAGCAAAAGCTGTCTTCAGAATATCTTGTGACCTTATTTTCAACTGATGGTATCCAGATCGAAGATCGATCTTGGAGAAAATACAAGCTCCTTTCAACTGATCAAATAAGTCATCAATCCTGGGCAACGGATACTTGTTCTTGATTGTGACTTCATTCAGGGCTCTATAGTCCACGCAAAAGCGCAAACTATTATCTTTCTTTACAAAAAGAACTGGCTCTCTCCAAAGTGATGAATTTGGGTGAACGAATCCTTTTTCTTGCAACTCAATCTGTTTCTTCATCTCGGCGAGTTCATTGGCTGGTATGCGGTAGGGTTTCTTAGAAATAGGAGCCATACCAGGGACTAGTTCTATGATGAACTCTACATCCCGATCAGGCGGCATACCTGGTAATTCTTTAGGAATACATCTGGGTATTCCCGCACCACGGGCATACTTTCTAAAGTTATTTCCTCCAGTCTATTCAGAGTGCATTTCTCACTTGAGGACTCATTAGGCATATACTCCACTCGAATGCCTTCTGAATTGGTGAGGGTAATGGCTCTATTGGCACAATTTATTTGACCTTTATACTTGGTTAACGAGTCCATCCCTAGGATGACATCTATTCCTTTTGAATCCAAAATGATAAGATTCTCTAGGAATTCTATCCCATTGATTTTTATGGTTGCACTTGGGCATACTGAACTAGTTCTTAACTCTTTCCCAGGTGATTGAACTATCATGGGGCTCTTAAGGGTAAAGGTTTCCCAACCAAATTGTTCAACAAAATTCTTCGATATAAAAGAATGCGATGCTCCAAAATCAAATAATGCTGAGGCAGGTATTGAGTTTACAAGAAACTTACCCAAAACCACATCTGGTCCCTCCTGAGCTTCTGCAGTCATGTGGTTGACATGTCATCTTCCAAAAGATTGCGAAGCTCTTGGCGTCTGTGGTGCTCCACGTCCTTGTCCTTGCGTAGGAGCTCTGGCAGAAGTTGAATGGCACTGGGGTCACCGGCTGACGCTTCTGAGGACAATTGTTAGCATAGTGTCCCATCTGATGGCAGTGAAAACACTGAACTCCTGCAGCATTTTAGTTCCCTTTTTGAGGCTGAGCACTGGCATTGTGTTGGAGTCATTGAGCAACTGGGCGTGGTCCAGAATTAGGAGTGCGGAGTGCTCCTTGTACAGGTGTCATGTTGGCCTGCTGAGGTGGGAAGCGCTGTCGAGAACCACTCGCTCCCTGCTGGGCCTGAAATGCCATCCTTCTCTTGCGGGACTCCCGCTGTTGCCTCTGAGCATCCTCTTGTACTAGTGCTTTGTTCACCATGTGCTGAAAGTTTGGGAAATCCAAAGCAACTAGCTGCACCTTGATGTCAGGATCAAGTCCCTCCATGAATCCCCAGATCTTGGCACTTTCAGTTGCCACATCTTCTGGTGCATATCTTGACAGTTGGATGACCCGGTTAAGGTACTCGGAAACACTCTGATTTCCTTGATGCATCTTGCAGAACTCCCTCTTCTTCATTTCTATAATGCCTGCAGGCACATGTGTACGAAAAGCTTCAGAGAATTCCTCCCAAGTGATTGCTTGAGCGTTCTGACGGGCAGCACAGAAGTTATCCCACCGAGTTGCAGCTACTCCTATTAGTTGGTGACTCGCGTAAAGAACTTTCTCATGATCGTCACACTGAGCTAACTAGAGTTTCTTCTCCACATCCTTCAACCAATCATCTGCCTCCAGGGGTTCACCTGCTCCTGTGAAGGTAGGCGGTCTGGTTCTCATAAACTCCCCAAGTATTGACTAGGACGACATCACTGGTGCTATGGCTGGTGCTGGCTGTGGATCATTCACTATGTTCTGAGCAAGGGGCTGCAACAACTGAAGCTGCATTGCCATCATCTGCTGAATATCTGCTACTGGGGGTTGGAATGGTGGCGGCTGTGGTGGCACTTGCCGCTCTGGCTGTACTTGCTGATCTTGCTGTTCTTGTGGCACTACCTGGCCACGTACACGACAACGACCTCCTCTGCGACCAGCTCCACGACCTCTTGACTCTCCATCTGAAGCGACGGTCATGGGTAGGTTAGCAATAGATGAGAGGGAAAGAGCAAAGATAAGAAGACTAGGGAGGTAGCCATTCCAAAACCAAACAAGCAATTAAACTCCAAACGAAATAGCTTTATTCCAAGCAAGAGATAATTTTATTATGGCGACATCACAAGTGCACTAAGGCCTCATGTCGTCCAAACACACCCAAAAAAAATCGACTACCGATAAACTGAACTAGGAAACAAACTAGACTAAAAACTAAGCTAATACAGGGAACGAAACTGCTCCTCAGACTCGGCATCCTCCTCTGCCTCGACTGGCTCTGGGTCCTCAGGCTCTGACATGTCTTCATTGGTGAGATGTGGACCAGCAGCAGTAGAAATTCCTACCCCTTCTGTAGGGGTGAAGAGACTCCGATACTCTGGTGCAGTCATGCGAACCTCTGGTGCACAAGAGACCTTGCATGGAGTAGTGTGAAGACGAGTGCTGACGCTTCTTGCTCTAGGTCGCTAATGCAGCAGCCTGACTCTCCTCGAGCTGAGCAATCTCCTGCTGAGCGGCCTGCAACTTGTCGTAAGTGTCCATCAGCTCCATGGCCACATGAACATAGGCGTTGTCCTGCGCCTTGATGAGGGCTGCCATGTGGACCACAGTGGTATCCTCCTCTTCATTAGCATTCCTAAACCGATTGAATGGCTCATTCTCACGAGCGGGAAAGTAGCGGTAGGCTGTATGTTGAAGCTTATGACAGAAGATGTACCCAAGACGAGCAATTGCTTCTCTAGCAGCTTCCTGGCATCCTAGCTTGTATGTCTCTCTATTCACAATGAAGCAATAAGGTCTGTCACATCAAGCAGCTCTTTGAGAAGATGGTGATTTTAACCCTCCAGAACTCACGACCAAGCTCCTGGTACTCTGGGCGATGAACATGTCCAAGCTCCTGGAGCATGAACCATAGCTGCTCATAGAATCCTCCGTCCTTCTCAGCATAGGAGTTGATAAATGACATCTATAAATTTTGAAGTAAGAGAGAAATCAGCAAAAATGATTTTTAAACAAAAGAAGAAGAAAACGAAAGCAAGAGACTAAGGGTAAGGTAGTAGCAAAGAAACTCACAATTTTTATAAATACTTATTTTTAATATAATCCTTAAGGCTTGCCATTCTAACTAGATCGCAACCTACAGTCGATATGGCTCTGATAGCACCTCTGTCGGGACCGGATTTTCAAATCTGAACCCTCTGTGGACAACCGTGCTAGTCCAGGAAAAGCTAGCACACACAGTGGAAACAGTGACGATAACACAATCATATCACGAATCAAATAATATTAATTAAGCAAAAAGGTGTTAGCCTTATGGCCAATTATTACAAATAAGCAGCCTCTTGGCTTGAGTTCAATAAGAAACAGTGGAAACGAAATAACAACAGCAGGATAAACCCATCCATTTGCCCAACAAGCAATCGACTGGGGTACGTGTCCTAGTAATCCAAATTGCCTTCATCATAACCACAAGCATAGAACTCGTAGTCACCGTCAGCTTCTGCACACTCCTCTGTGGAAAGTTGGGATGCTGCAAGGGTGAGCTCAAAATGTACTCCGCAAGTCTTGGAAACATAATGCATGATAACTATATGCATGGCTGAACAATTGAAGGCTTAATATGGCTCTTTTAGTATAAAGCAAAGTTTAACTGTAAATTCAAAGATTAATTTCACAAAGCATCATTTGATCAAATTTTAATTGAATAATAATTGAATTTGAAATGATAAATATACAGGTTCCAACCACCTGATTGGCTACATCCGCCAAACCATAACTTGAGAATTCCATCCACTCACGGATTCCCAAACCATCATTTTCATTTAAAACAAAACCATGAAATCTACAATGAGCAAGCGTACCTCGCCTACCCTTGACCGTGGGTACGGCTACTTAAGTAGTTTTAACTCTGCAGAATGTGTACAACTCTACCCACAAGACGTGATCGACTCTTGTTGCCATGCAATTAACACACTCCCTTTAGTGTGTCGGCAGAGAGATCATGACAAGGCTTTTATAATGTACAATCCCGCTATTAACCTCGGCCGCTAAGGTTTCACCGCTGAAGGGTTCCATCCACCCAGTCAGAAGTCCCCTCTTGTGCCATGTGGGGAAAAACTATCTCCATCCGACACCCACATCCCATCGACTGGCGAAGCCAATAATGAGATGCACAAATTAATTAGCCAGGTCGTATCCATATTAACTTGTTGTACGGTAATGCTCTGTCCATGGTAACACATGCTTCGGTCCTTAATTGACTATGGCGAAACATTCACTTTGCAAGGTCTCGTGCATCCAGCACCCACCAAACATCCATCCGCCCCGGTCTAAACCATTTCCACTTTGTTTTATTTAAATAACAGCAACAATACCAATCGCCGCAACCTCACAAATAAGTTTAAACAATGTTTGAAATGATTCCCATAACGGCATAATACCGAAACGTTTAAGCTGGAATAAGCAATTCTACCGTCCCATGCTACCCTATTGGTTATCACCAAATAAAATAGCTAGTATCATCTAGGGTGACAAAGGTTAGTCATGATTAATGTCAATGAGGGTATAACAAACTGGAATTTAACTAAACCTTAAGACCACGTTTAAAGTAAATTGCATAAAAGTAAGCATGCATAATTTAAAACAACATAAGCATTTTATAAAATTTGGGATCAACATGTTCAAGGAAAACTTGCCTTCGTTGCCTCCTACTGGTTCTACCTCTATCTGCTGATTCGACTGAGCTTCGACTGCGTCGTCTACACGCGAAACGAGGACAAATAAATAAAAAGAATTTGAAAAAAATTCAAAAATTGAAAATAATGTTATTGGAAGATAGATCTTGAATTTGGATGAATTTAGAAATTTGAATCACTGGAATCGGAGCTCGAACGAGGAGAACGGGCTCCTGGAAGTTCCTCGGATCAGAAAATCACAGAAAATTAAAAAGAATGACACGTGGCAAGACATGATTGGCTGGAATTTTCGGGATTTTTGGAAAATCAAAAAGAATTGGAAATTCACTGACATGTGGGGCCCACATGTCGGCGACTCAGCTCACGGTGGACCACGTCCACCGAGGAGTCCAAGAGCGACGTGGCGGTCCTGCTGACGTGGACGCCACGTGGTGGACTAGGGCTGATGTGGCAGCCACACGGCGCTAACGCAGTTGCCACGCGGCGGCGCGTGGCACTGACGTAGTGGACACGCGGCGCGGACGTGGGTGCCAGTAGACGGCGGTCGCGCGCGAGCGTGGCGGCAATAGATCGATGGCGCGAGCGCGATGATGCCGGAGGCGTGGAAGATGGCTTCGGCCATGCGCAAAAACACGACGAAACCGAGCGGGACCTGGGGCAAAAGAAAGAGGGCTTCGCGGCGAACTCGATGCGACCAAAACCGACCGGGGAGGCTCACCGGTGAGGGAGAAAGACGGCGGAGAAGCTTCTCGGGACGGCGGCGCAATCCGGCGGCTGGCTGCGAAACTCGGAGAAAATGAAAGAGGATGATGTGGCGGCTTAAATAGACGCGGATCCCTGAGGATTTCGGCCCGGATACGGTGCGGTCGGTGAGAAAATCACGGTGGCGGGTGCAGGATTTGGATAGCACGGCGGAGGCGACGCGGCCCCATGTGTCAGCGGGCGCGGCGTGGGGACGGGCTCGGTGAGCTTGGCCGTGAGAGGGAGGTGGGCCGGCGCGGCGCGGGCGAGAGGCCGGGCCGAGCGGCTGAAAAAAAAACAGGCCGGGGGGAGGAAAATGGCCCGCGCTGAAAAAGTGAAAAGAAAACATTTTTCTTTTTAGAAAATCCAGAGAAAGCGAAAATGCCAAAATAAATAGCAAATAAAGTAGGAAAAATCCCAGAAAATTCTTAAAAATACTTTTAAGCATTTGGAACCCAAATAAATTATTTTGAACTTGTTTAAACTAATAATTTTGATTCAAATGATTTGCTTGCACTTGAGAGGTCAAATTTAATTCACAAAAATTTTCAAAACTTAAGAATTTTTAAAATGCTAAAATTTGGAATGTTACATGATGTTTGAGTGGCTGCATCCACAGCATCATCATTTTATTGACCTCATCATGTTGTGTTGGATACTCTGTTTGATGCAGTTTGAACTCCTATTTCTATTATTAGAAACAGGAAAGGTTCTGTCTGTCTACTCCCTCTCTCTCTCCCTTTCTCTATAGATGTACACCCACCCACCCACCCTAACCCTGACAACCTAACACCTGAATGACACAGCACATACCCCAAACATTCCTCCATAGTCTACACAGGGAGAGCATCACAGCTTCTGGCAAGCAGAAAATGAGCAAAATACGATACTTCAACAATTCTCAAGGAGCCCATCCTTGCATCCGTTATAAGTTTCTACCGTCACCCTCCATAGTTGTCTGGAGACCAGTTGGAAGGTCTAGCCCCCAGGTCTTTGTTCTGCAAGCCAGCGCAAAACTCAATCCAATGAGGAACACTAAAGGGACATGCGTGGGTTCAGCTGCCATTTTGCCTTGTAAACAAGCCATGTTTCTTGTCCTCCAAAGGGAACAGGACAGCAGCCATACCTACTGCACTAGCTTTCTAGTTTTATGAAGAAACTTGTTCAATCAACTACTACAGAGTTTCTAAACTGAATTGGGACATTTGCCAATACCAAAATCACAATTGACAACACTCCATACATAATAATGGGCTAGTGGGCAGTGTAAAAACAGATGATGTATAGTTTCATTAGAGCTACAAAACTTGCAAGTTTGAACCCTTTTCAACCTCTTCTCAGAAGGCCATCCTTTGTCAGAACACTAATACTGACTATGAGCCACAAAAACACCTTGGTATAAAAAAGACTTGAACTTCCACCAGTGTTCGTGTGTAAAAATGACTTACTGACCTTTAAGTGCCATGTAAAAAGAATGAACAGAGAATTTTTTTTAGCATCTAAAATACAAATTAGCTTATCTTGATGTTCATCTAAAATCTAAACTAGCTTATCTTGATGTTGAGTGAGATTTACATTAGCATCTGCAACCTGTAGATCAAGCCACATTTTAGTTTTGCCCCCACAACAGCCTCCTGAACCTCATACACCCCAGCCTTCCTCAAAGACCCTAGCCACATTTATAATTTTTCATGGAGGTTTAATTGTGTAATCTGGGAAAAGTCAGGTAGGTACTAGGTGTCACCAGTTGCCCTCCCAAAATCTAGTCCTTTCACCACTTCCTGCCTTTTCTTACAGAAAGCATAGTACAAGTCTTTTATCATCATAAGGCCTGACCAGAAATGAGTCCCCTGGTTTTGCTGAACTTCGAGCTGCGGCCACAACACCATGATTAATTGATTATTCAAGTATTTGACTCAGCAAATCCTGCCATGGTCCCTCCCCATTCTCAACTTCCAAAAGCCACTTCCCAAAAGGCTGATATTCATAACTTCTAAATCTAACAAACCAAGACCCCATGGTTTTTTTGGTTGACAAACATTAGGCCAACTATCTAAGTGATATTTCCTAACCCCCCAGACCTTCATGCCAAAGCAACTGTTTCTGCAGATTTCTTGTTCAATTTAATCTACACAAGAAGATAAAAAAAAAGGATATTATTCTGGAAAGTAGATAGAAAACAAATAGAAAAAATGGTAGCCATTGTTTAATCAAAATTTTATGTTTCTCATTGCATCACTTGGATAAATTCTTGAAATTTTACAGGGTTTCTATAGTTATTGTCTTATTGAGACCAATTAGACCACTCACGCTTTCTAAACTTATCGAGTCTCTTGTATTTATTTAGTGTTTCAACTAGAGATTGTGTAGGTGTGCATGAAAACGGGTGTGTGCATATGGTGCAACCCCTTAGGTTGATGAATTATGGGGTGGTTCTGTGGTTGATGTGCTTTTATATTTGTTTTAAATGAATGTTCTATGTTAAGATGTTGAGCCTGTGATATCAATTTGAAAGGCAATTTAAGTAATGTAAACATGATATTTTTTTAAAAAAATCTTCTGTGTCATATGTCTATGTTTTGCTTAGCATAGTAGATAACCTGATATGTTAATATAATTTTTGTGTCACGCAAACATGCTGAGTATGTCACTGTCATGACATTGTTACCGAACCTTTTAAATGGTTTACTTTCACCACTTTGCAGTGAAATTACCAGAGCTACTAGCTTCTGTCAACATGGAAGAAGATGCGCTGAACAAACTACAGCAGAAATTGCTGGACATCCTCAAGTATGCATATCTTTCTTGATACCTTTTTGTACTATACCATGGTAGAACATTCATTTCCCACCAATCCAAGTACACAAAAATGTCAAGTCAATCAGAACCTTCTTCTGGTACCTGTAGCTAAGGTGCTACTTTTTAGTTAAAACACCAGCCGTCATCTCTTCATAGAATTCAAGGTGCTATTTTCTTCCGTATTTATTTTCAGGTTGACAATTTGTATTCTCATTTTTTTCCCAGCCCATGTGTAACAAATATTCTTTCAATACTAGACTATTTGCTAGGAAAATTTACTTGTCAATAACAGACTATTTGCTAGGCAAATTGTAGTATTGTATTTTAATCCCAATAGTTAGCTTGATTAAGACCAAATTGGTTTGCTAAGCGAATGGATGAAATTTTTGTCAGGTTTCTGCAGAAGAATCAGAGTTCGTTCTTCCAATCTTCATATGATGGTGGTTCTAAAGGTACCGATGGGGTAAAAACCAAATAGAAGCAATTGTATCTGTATGTTGTATGTACCATCATCTGTGTTGTACTGCATTGTTAAAAGAGTCTGGCTGTTGTTTTGATATGTGATATGGATGTCATGGAAATATGTGCACTGTGAACATTGATGACCGAACTGTTTGCTAACACCAGTTTCGTCATGTAGCAGAGGTGCAGAAGATTACTGTTGACCTGCAAAAACAATCTAGCTTTTGTATGGTGGCCCTGTACACCAATGAATTACATTAGGCAGCGGCACGCTGGAGCTGACATTATTATCCTGTAGAAATTTCCTGGATTTTGGCTGGTGTAACAACCCAATTTTTGTCTTTTTTGGATGTAACATGGTTTTTGTGAATTTTTTGAATTTCTGAGATTTCTCTGGAATTTATTTGGATTTATTTATCATTAGAATATGACCTATTTTGGAAATTATTTAAATATTGAGAAAGATTAAATAAAGTTTAGCCAAAAATATTTTATTTGGGTTCTAAATGTTCCAAAATATTTTTGAGGATTTTTCCAGAAATTTTTTGGTATTTTTACTATTTGTTTTGGTTTAAACTATTTTTGAGAACTATTTTAATTATAAAATCACTAGAAAATCTTTTAATTAGTTTTGGGTTTAAACCCAGCCTGTTTGCTTAGCTCTAGCCCAGTCGAAGCCCATCAACTGTGAAGCCTTGGATTGACTGTCGTTGGATTCCAGGCGGATGGATGAGATTCACCTGGGCATCTAAGATAGTACAAGACCGTTGGATCATGGTTGTGTGGCTAAGATCAATTGGGATTGATCAGAACATCAGTGGACCACGGTCGTTGGATTTCGTGTGGTCCGGATAGCGCTACATCTGTTGGCATTGGGCCGTTGTGTTGTGACACGTGTACGGTTCGTGGTCATCGTCTCTATGGATCACTCGGACATCGTGTTGGTGTCGTGGTCGCCATGGCTAGGTGCTTCGAGTTGGTGGGGGCATGGACTCTTTGGCCAATAAATGCACGCATCCGGATCACCTCGAGGTCGGTAACCAAAGCTCTAGATTAGATTGCCAAGAAACGTTGTCGTTTCGTTGGCGCCTGGAAAATTCCGCAAACACCACAGCAACGAAGATTTCTTCGATTCACCATCATCTGTGGAGCTTTGAAGTCGTGGGTGGTCACACTAGAACCGTCATCGCTTGATCTATCTTTTGCGCATGCTAATGTCGCTGGAGCGTTGTCGCATTGAGGGACCTTCGGCTGCCAGACTTTCAAGCTGTTGTCGCCATCATTCTATTGTTCCAAGGAAGAAGGTAACTATGTCAGCATTGAGGGACCTTTGCCTGCCAGACTTTCAAGCTGTTGTCGCCATCATTGAAGTAGAGCTCTTTCCGTTGGTGGCCTCAGTGATCGTTGTCGGCGACCATAGGGTTTCGAGCGTCGTCAACCTGCGTGGATAGCCTTGGTAGTTGACATGTGGATGCCACATGGGCAGCTAAGTCAGTGCCAATTCGGATTAACCGTTGATGTGGTTGCTTGCGTCAACGATGATGTGTTGGCCACTAGGTTCCGCATGTCAGTCATGTGCTCGGTGCATACGCCAGGTCCACGATGGACCTGTAGGGGTTCATGGACCTGGTGCATGAACTAGAGACGTGTCAGTCAATGGTTGGTTGGATCAGGTGTTGATGTTAGCATGACATGAGAAAGGAGATTTTCCAATATAAAAATAATTAGAAAGATTATGATTTTCCATGTTTTATTTTTTTTGATCTTTCGAGAGATCGTTCTTCCTCATACAAGTTCCGATTGAGGTGATTCAAATTTTTAAAAATTTGTAAAATTAAGGTCTGTTTAATGATGAATTTTATTTGATTTTTAGCGTTTGTTTGCTCTCTATTTTGATATTTATTTGGTGTTTTCTCTCGATGCGTGTCGATGTTGAAGTGCTCAGAACATCCTAGAGAGAATCGTTGACTCAAGAGTAAGGTCTAGAGCAAAAATAAGTGCTTTTTCAAGCCAAGTTGTGCTTTGATAATGTTGAATCCAATTTTACAAAATTACTATGTTGATTTAAATTATGCATGTTGTTTTATATGTAGAATTGTTTCCAAAATAGTTTGGGATCTAGTTATTCAACCCAATTAATTATACCTATTTTGTCATTGTATGCTATGATTATTTGTCACCCTAGGATGGTTCATTATTAGTGGTTGTTAATAGATACTAACGTGGGTTGGTTAGACCGTACTTAGTATGCTTAGCCATGCTATGTATAACTCATGTAAGCCTTTAAACTGAGTCAAACATGCAATCATATGTCTGGTATGGGACAGATCTAAGTAGCATTACCGATATCCTGACATGTGATACCTCAGGTGGATAATCACATGGAAGTGTGGTTACATATAAGTGTGATTATAGCGAAGGATGTGTACTGCGGTCTTACATCAATCTAAAG
Organism: Otatea glauca; assembly: GCA_036346275.1. Taxonomy (NCBI): domain Eukaryota; kingdom Viridiplantae; phylum Streptophyta; class Magnoliopsida; order Poales; family Poaceae; genus Otatea; species Otatea glauca. The sequence continues at coordinate 107,609 of JAYEVK010000258.1, read as the reverse complement.
GTATGATGGTCCTAACTTTCACCTTTGTTGAGGGTAGGGATAGTGTACGGCTTACCGAGAGGGTTAGTGTTGGGATAAAAGTTTTTTGAAAGGTCTTGTCATGATCTCTCTGCCAATACACCTAAGGAAGTGTGTTAATCCAGAGGTAAAAGGAGGCAGTCATGTCGTGTGGGTAAAGTGCATAACATCTGCAGTGTATAAAATCTATTTGGATAGCCGTGTTTGCGGTTATGGACAATGCTCGGGAAATACAGTCAAGGGATAGAATTTGTAAAATGAGAACTTGGAAAGGAAGGCTGGATGGAATTGAAAAGTTGGAAATATGATTTAGGGCTGTAAACTATGTTTACTTGAGAAATACTTGAAAGTTATTATTTATTGTTATTTGTTTTACTATCCTTTAATCTATTTATTGTATTTATTTGTAAATGTTGCTTTACTGCAAAACCACCATATCAACCATTCCATTGGAATAAGCCTTGCATATAGTTATGTCAGAATTGCATTCTGTGCAAAACTTGTTGAGTGTTTTAAGTACTCACCCTTGCCGACAACAAATCACTAGTTGAGTAAGAGTCTACACTAGCTTTAGAGGAGTATCTAGAAAAGATGAATGTTTAGGGTGCGAGCCTTGCTAGTTGCCTATGGTATACTGAGTGGCTTATCTATGTTTTCATTCCGCTACAGTTTAATTTGTTATTCACTATTTAGCCTTGCAAGGCATATTCATATAAGTTGACCATAAGGTCATTCAGCTGGTATTATCTAATATATGAAGTCTTTTAATATGTTTATACTATATATGATTATGATATTCATCTATGTTGAGCCTGTGTGCATTAACGTGATCCTAACTAGTACGGTATACACAGAAGGTTCGGATTTGCATATTCAGGTCACGACAGAGGTGGTATCAAAGCCATACTGACTGTAGGTCTTGTCCTAGATAGACTGATCGTCTCTTAAGGTCCTTCAAAATTATTTTCCAAAGAAAAGACTTTAACTTGAAAGAATAATACTTTCTTGACTTATCTCATTCTTCTATTCTTTCCTTTGCTAAAATTTCTGTCTCTTTTTTGTGTTGGTACTAGTTGGAAATTTCAGTCTCTTTTCTGTGCTTTCCCTCTTCTATAACCCTGTGAAGTAATCAACAGATGGTTCAAACTTGTGGAAACAACGGAGTCAGTGAAAGTGATAACCAACTCAGTGAGAACCTCAATGATGGATCAGTTTCCCAAACCACCATTACAAGTGGATATACAGAACTTTGGACCGTTCTTGGCTGCTCAGACTCAGTTGATGCATGCAATGATGAGACAAATGCAGAATATTATAATAACTTTGGACGAACTGTGGAATGAAATGGATTTTACCTTAGAATCCATCAATATTATAATAAGAAAGAGATGAAAGTGCTACAAAACTTCATATTTTAAGACGATCCTGATCAGACAAGCTTGCCTTGATACATTTAGGAAGTTTAGATATTCAATTACTAAATCTATAACTGGTTGTGCCTTATAAATGTCGTTGCAAAAATACCTAAGCAGAAGAAAAAATTCAAACAACAGATACTAAGATGGAAGTTCTGCTGGGGGTGTAGGGAAAAAAGAGGATCACAGATGGTAGCGTGCTGGAGAAATGGATTAGGTAAGAAAGATAGAAACAATTCATGTCCTTCAGTTGTTCGATCTTTTCTGTTAGCTTATAACAGCTTTTCCATATCGTCTATTTTTACAATGTAGATTAATCTCATATTTCCCCTTCAGTTGATCAATCTCCACCTAGTCTTTTACAAATGGATATATAGCTATGACTTCAGCTATAAGACTGCAAATGATGAAACAATTATTTATGGACTATAAAATGATTGGATGGCATTAATGTTCCCCAAAAGTCTATAAGAAAGACAAATACTTCTCTCATATACTAACCATTGAGATTATTAATAATTATTACATTCAACACTTAAATACCATAACTTTGTATCAAACAAATGCATATATACGCTCTTAGGCATTTTTTGTAACTCATGTCCTGCTTTCGTTTTTAGTTGTGCATCTTTCTCCCTAAAGACATACAACACTATCACGTCGTAGAACCCAACACCCAAACTATCTCCGGAGTGTGGTGAGCCAAAAAATAGTGCAAATATTTATTGTATATGGCCAAACCAGAATATGAGAGCTATAGTCTATGATGTCTCTTTTTACAGAATGTAAAAATAATGAACAATATCTACTGGAATCTAAAAGCTACCAAAAATCCAGTCAGCAAGAAAGAAGTGTTGGCTCAACACACTGAATGATGATATTTAACACTTCATATGTGCTCTTTGGCGCAACCAAAAGCAAGCTAGTATTCATCAAACACTGAATTTAGGCAAGTAAAAAGTAGTGCAAAGAAGGTGTGTACCCATTCTGCTGCACAGGAAGAGAATATGATACTCCTTCTAGCCAAGAACTAATGTCTATCTCTATGTTGCTCTTGTTCTTCAATTCATTCATGATATATCTAGCCTGACAGAAACAGAAAAACATACTATAGTAGTATGAAATGCAACAGCTAACATTCTTATAAACGAATGTATTAAAGAAGCGGCATTTCAAAAATGTTTCTATTTCTTAGCAACACATGTTTATTTCGATGTTCCAGCATGGCTAGGTGAAAGGGTACATGTAGCCCAGTGGCATATCCCAAAACTAGTTTAAAACGGAAACTGACAGCGCACTAGTATGCATATACATCATAGTTAAAGTCAGTCATGTATGTGCGCTATGCAGAACTTGGATGGCACATTGTATTGTTAATCAAATATGACAGTAGGCAGGATACAATGTGTAAAAAGAAATGAATCTGAAGGACCATGTGGAGGTCCATCCTTGCTTGTGATGAGTATTTGACTTTATATGATCTAGGATAGCTTAGATTTGAGTTTATATTTAAATGTGATCTTCATGTGTTGGCCGGACCAATTTTTTATGATCTTCATGTGTAGGCCGGACCAAATTTTTATGATCTTCATGTGTAGGCTGGACCAAAATTTTGTGATCTTCATGTGTAGGCCGGACCAAATTTTTGTGATCTTCATGTGTATGACGGACCAAATCGCGATGGTTCTCATGTGTTCTACGGACCAAATCGCGATGGTTCTCATGTGTACTACGGACCAATTTTACTCGCGTGCCGTAATATGCATTTCTGAAAGTCTTCCCTTGCTCAAAAAATTATTTGATCTACATGAAAGTTGTAGATAATTTCGAAACACAACTTTTTCATGTTGACAAGTTTTTCATTTGAGCAACATAAAAAATCATATAAAATCGGGAAGGTTAACAGAGATTCTCACGTGTACTACGGACCAATTTTCCAGCGTGCAGTAATATGCATTTTTGAGCGTATTCCCGTGCTCGAAAAATTATGAGTTCCACATGAAACTTGTAGATAATTTCGAAACACAACTTTTTCATGTTGACAAGATTTTCAGTAGAACAACATATAAAATCATAACAAATTGAGAAGATCCAGCTGTATTGAAAACAGCTTGTCTGCATTTGGTTGAAATGCTTTGGTCCGTTTTTGGTCTTTTCTAACCCCAACTCGTGATCGAATTGTTGTGATGGGTTCATAGTGGAACCAAGAAGGGATTTCTTGTCTTTGTGAATGTAGGACTTCATTTGGTGGTCATGGTGAGGCGAAGGAGGTGGAACTAGGCATGGGATGGCGGAGGTTCAAGTTGGTGGAAGTTCGCGGAAGATGGCGGAGATGAAGTCGGTGCAGTTCAAGAGACAAGAGATTAGTGGAGAAGCTAGCTTATCACTATTTGGATCAAGGAGAGCTGTAGGGTTGCGTTACGGAAGATAAAGTAGTGGATAAAGTGTAGCTTCTTTGTCAAGTGTACTAAGAAAGTACACGAGTGTAGTTGAGAGTTGTTGAGAGTGACAGTGTAAGGATCGAATCCTGGCTCTTGAGAGTTGGCTTAGGATTGAAGCAAGACATCCAAGGGTGGGAATTGATCCTGTGTCACTATAAATAGAGGGTAGGGCGACCTCCTCTTTGAAGGTTCGAGGTTTCTTTGCTCATTTGAGTTTTGCCCACTTTGTTGTGAGACTTTGTAAACATCCCTTCCAGAAATGAAATGTTCTTCATTTATGTTCTAGTTTCATTTTCTTTACGCATTTACATTAGCACTTAAATTCTGCTATCTAAATTCCGCATTTACTTACTTGCAATTTACTTTACGTAATTTGGATTTGCCTCATCTCCTTCTACATGCTATTGAATCTTTGTTGAAATTCATGGTTGATGAACTCTTCTCTTGATTCGATGCTTTCAATCATTTAGGCAATCCTTCATTCTTGTTGCAAGTTGTAAATCATGTGTTCTTAAAGTGTGTAAAGCGTGTGACTTGCAGTTCTTTAGTTTTGATTTGCTTCGGTTCTTGTTGCAAAGAATGAGGATTGATTGGATGAATTTTCACTCGAGCATATCCAAATTCTCTAAGCAACCTCGGTTCAAGTTACGCAAAGAAACCGATCTTTTGTTCCTTCATGATGAATTCTTAATTGATCGAGTTTTGGTGTTTACTCTTGTGCTATCTTGCTTGCTGTGACGTGTGAGAAGGCATTCAAGTCTATCTTGATCGTTAGAATCTCACAAGCAAGCCAAGATCACGATTGGCTTTAGTCGTCTTTGTTTTGAACACCGCTTGTGTTTTTCTAGTCTCTGTTCTTTACAAGCGATTGAGTCTTTTGACTAGCATTTGTCCAAGAGGTGGGAAAATTTATTTTGGGACCATTCACCCCTCTGGTCGCCATCTCGGTCTTTCAATTGGTATCGAGCGGTTTTGCTCTTTCATAGATCTTGACCGGTCTCAAGAGCCATGGCGATGGACAAGTATTCCACCAAGCCACCCATTTTCTCTGGAGTCGATTTTCCATTCTGGAAGTCACGCATGGAGTCATACATCACTGCCCAGGGCTTCCTGATATGGCAGAAGGTGAAACTCTCATATGAGGTTCCTGCCGATGAAAACGTCACGGCCGGCAATATGGCTGACGTTGAGGCGAACGCTACGGCAAGGAACATCCTCATACAAGGTCTTAGCCGAAGTGAGTATGACAGGATTTCTCAGCTTCGTTCTGCTCATGAGATTTGGGTAACCCTCGATGCTTACCATGAGAGCACTACCCAAATCAAGACGGTTCGACAGGACCAATTCAAGCGTGAGTTCAACAAGTTTGAACAGCATGCTGGTGAGAGTCTTGACGAGTGCTTTGGTCGGTTTGTGAAGATTTTGAGCGACCTCCGAGCAGTCGGTTGCATATACCCTGACTCGGATAATACTCAACATTTTTTGACCGCACTCGATCTTCGTGTTTGGGAAATGAAAGTGACCACCATCAAGGACACCACCGACACATCGACCTTGACTCTTGACGGTGTATTCCGCCTCAAGACTCATGAGATCGGCGTCGTCTCGCGGAAGACGAAATCTCGGTCGATGGCCTTGGTCACCGATCCCATTGGATCTTCCTCTTCGACTCTTCTTGTGGTTTCTCTCTCCACCCTTTGCGAGCTAAGCAATGACCAAGCTGAAAAATTTCGGAAAATGAGCTTGCTCTTCTTGCTCGCAAGTTTTCTCATGCCTACAAGAGGGTAAGAGAGAGAAAAAGAGGTGGCATGATCACCTGCTTCGAGTGTGGTGACCCCAACCACATTCGAGCAAACTGCCCCAAGCTGGAGAAGGGCAAGAGCGAACAAGGCGGTTCGGGCAAGAACGGTTACACCGACAATAACCGCAACAAGAAGGCCCCAGCTCGTGAGCCGGCGAAGAAGAAGTACCACAACTTCGCCAAGAACAAGAAGCTCTTTCACCGGGTCCTCGCCGCGCTGGACGACATCGAGCTCTCCGACACTGAGAACTGGAGCGATGCAAGCGAGGACGATCCGCAAGAGAAGGTGAAGAGCGGCGACGACTTCTCCGGCATGTGCTTCATGGCAGGCGCCATTGAAGTGAGCGACTCCGAGCTATACAGCGACACGGATCAGGTTCGTCGGATGGGGAAGGGCGATGTTTGGATTGTTGACTCCGGTTGTTCTCGTCATATGACCGGAGATTCTCGTTGGTTCTCTTCCCTAGTCCGAGCCCCCGGTGATGAGTTAATCACTTTTGGGGATGCATCTTCAGGTAGAGTCATTGCTAAAGGTACCATCTGTATTAACCAAAATTTCATTCTTAAAGATGTTGCCTTAGTAAGTAAGCTGCAATACAATCTGCTCTCTGTTTCTCAGCTTATCGATGACTCTTTCGAGGTAAGCTTCAAGAGTAATGCCTGTAGAATCCTTGATTCATCGGAGGGTTAGTTCTTGGGATTTCTAGATTTGGGAGAGTCTTTCGTGCTGATTTTTTGCTTCTTCCGGAGACTCTCTTGATGTTTGATTGCTTCGAGTCCGTGATCTCTCCTTTTGGCATAGGAGACTTGGTCACATTGGTTTTGATCATTTGACCCGAGTTAGCGACCACGATCTCATTCGGGTTTGCCCAAACTCAAGATGGTCAAAGACTTAGTTTGCTCTCCTTGCCGACATGGCAAGATGGTTCTTGCTTCTCATCCTCCGATCACCGTAGTGATGGTGATACACGGGACAGCTTTTACATATGGACCTTTGTTGGTCGGCTAGAGTGCGATCGGCGGGAGGAAGTGGTATGTTCTTGTCATCGTTGATGATTTTCTAGATACTCTTGGGTATTCTTCATGGCCTCGAAGGATGAGACTTTTCTCACTTGGGGTTTGGTCGATGGGTTGTCCATTGAGCTCCCGTGTGCATTACGAGCTATATGCGAGTGATAATGGCACGGAGTTCAAGAATTCCTACTTTGAGAGTTTTTGTGTAGAGTCCGGTTTAGAGCATCGTTCTCTTCTCCTCGCCCCTCGTGAGAATGGCGTAGTGGAAAGGAAGAACAGGACCACTGGTTGAGATGGCGGGACGATGCTAGATAGTCTGATACTCTAGGAAGTTTTGGGTGAGGCTATAGCTCTTTTGCTTGCCATGTTTCTAATCGCGTGTTTTTGAGAGCACATTTGCATCGCACTTCTTATGAGTTGAGGTATGGGCGAAAGCCCAGTGTGTCTCATTTTCGCGTTTTCGGTTGCAAGTGTTTTATCTTGAAGTCTAGTAACCTAGATAAGTTTGAGTCTCGCTCTTGATGGTATCTTTCTAGGTTACTCGTCTTCTTCTCGTAGCTATAGGTGCAGGTGTTGATGCGCATAGGATCTTAGAGACCTGTGATGTGACCTTTGATGAGGCTAGCCGGGAGCTAGATCTGATGTTTCAGGCTCTTCTTATCCCTTCGAGACCATCTTTGAAGAAGATGAGGATGATGGAAATGATGGTGTTCCACCGGATCCAGTCCCCTCTCCACCTGAGGTGCCTCCTGTTTCCTTTTCTGCACCTCAAGGAGACCACCCTTGCCTTCCGACTCTCCTTGGTAGTGGCTCTGTTCCTACCTCTTCATTCAAGAGGTAGAGGCTACTACATTCTTTGGACCTCCCGTCATATTCGAGAGATGTCATCCTCCCGATCGGATGATTGGCGATTTGTTCGAGCGTGTCACATGCTCAAGAACAGGTCTGCCCTCCTACATCTTCACTCGCCTTCGTTGCCTCCTTTGAGCCGAAGGATGTTTCTCATGCATTATCCGATGAGTCGTGGATTAATGCTATGCATGAGAACTTGAGAACTTTGAGAGGAACAAGGTATGGCGGCTTGTCGAGCCCCATCCGGTCATAATGTCATTGGGACCAAGTGGGTGTTCAAAAACAAGCAGAGTGAGGATGGGGTTGTCATTACAACAAGGCTAGGCTAGTTGCAGGGCTTTTCTCAAGTTGAGGTCTTGACTTTGAGAGACCTTTGCCCTGTAGCTAGGCTAGAGGCTATTAGGATCCCGCTTGCATTTTACGCATCCCGGGCTTCAAGCTCTATCAAATGGATGTCAAGAGTGCATTCCTCAATGACTATATTGAGGAAGAGGTTTATGTCAAGCAACCTCCGAGTTCGAGAACCCCAAGTTTTGAGTCATGTATACAAGCTTTCCAAAGCTCTGTATGGACTCAAGCGAGCCCCAGAGCATGGTATGAGAGGCTCAGTCTTATCTTCTCAACCATGACTTTAAAATGGGCATAGTAGACAAAACTCATTCATCGGATACCATGAGTCTCATTTTCTTCTTGTCAGTTTATGTGGGCGATATCATTTTTGGTGGCTCGTCTCATTCGCTTGTGTCTCGGTTTTACGAGGTCATGAGCCAGAGTTTGAGATGAGTATGATGGGCGAGTTGAGCTACTTTCTTGGCTTCCAAATCAAGCGGACTCGGGAGGTACTTTCTTGCATCAAGGCAAATATACTCGTGACCTCTGAGGCGCTTGATATGTCGATGGGAAGCCGGTGATGACTCCTATAGCCACCACCGCTGTCCTCGAGCCCGATGAGGATGGTGAGCCTGCTTGATCAAAAGGAGTTTGAGCATGATCGGCTCCTCTTGTACCTCACCGCTTGAGGCCGGACATACATTTATTTGTGTGTCTATGCGCTCGATTTCAAGCTTCTCCTCGCGCCTCTCACGCCAAAGTGGTCAAGCGCATCTTCAGTACCTTCGTGCTACCACCGATTATGGTATTTGGTACTCTTCTTCTTCTTGTCTATCTCTTAGAGCCTTTTCCGATGCCGACTTTCTTGGGTGTAGAATAGATAGGAAGAGCACTTCGGCACTTGCCAATTCATTGGCACTTCTCTTGTTTCTTGGTCATCTAGGAAGCGATGCAGGGTTGCCTGATCCACGGCGAGGTCGAGTATGTTCTTTGCAGACCGATTCTTTGTAGCAGTGCTCTGGATGAGATCGACCTTGCGGGACTATGGGTTAGAGATAAAGAGTGTGCCACTTTTCTGTGACAACACTTCTGCTATTTGCATTGCTAAAAACCCAGTGCAACATTCTCGGACCAAGCACATTGACATTAGATATCACTTCCTTAGAGACCATGTGGAGAAGGGAGATATCGCGCTTCAGTTTGTAGAGAGTGACCTCCGTTAGCGATATCTTCACCAAGCCTTTGGATAGCTCGGGTTTGTTGCCTTGAGGAGTGAGCTTGGAGTCGTGAGCCCATACGGCTTATCTTGAGGGGGAGCTGGTTTGTATATTATATACTATATATTCTCTTCCAGCATTTCCTTTCTTCTTCTGGGTGACTTTGGGCTTGTTTTCTTGAGTTGAGTTCACTCACTTAGTCTTCTGGCATGCCTTGTATGGACATCTTATCTTGTGCTTTAGGTTGCTATCATGCGTGATTAGCTGTTCTCTCTTCTCTCTAGGTTGAGTTCCCTCACAGTCTTATAAGTCTAGCGGTGTTGGGCCTCCCGGTAGGCAGTGCATGTGCACTCCTTAGTTGGGATCTAGAGTCAACTTCCTATGTCATCCTTTGGGAAGATAAGAGCAAGTCTAAGCCGTAGTGAGTCTCTTCTATCTTTTCTACACTCAATAGCCACCCAGTTTGCGCTTTCTCGACTTCTTCTCCTCATTCTATTTTTCTCGTTGTTATTGAGTTCAATTGGGTTTTCTTTATGCCTAATCTTGATAATAACTCAACTTTAACAGATTTAAGCTTAAAATTGATTCATATGTTGAGGGGAGTTTTGGGAATCTGTTCATGCATTGCATTTAGATGCATTTTACATTTCTGAGCTTTGTCTATTATGCGTTTGACTCAATCTTCGTGAAATACATCATGCTATATCTTTTAAAGAAAATCACTAGCTTAGATATGTCCAAGTTCATTTATCAAGCTAAGGTTAATTAAAATCTGAAAAACTTAAAAGCTTTAAATGAAAACTTGATGAAACATGTTGCTTTTGCTTACTAAGTTTCTTCTTTAGGGGCTTTACCATGAATTGTGAAATTTTGGATTTCTCTAGAGTCCTATAGCAACTTGGGTGAAATTTGCTTGATCCATATTTGAGTCCTTGAATTGCTCATATGTGCTAAATTGAAAATAAAAAAATTGACTCTTTTGTGCAAAATTGATCTCAGCACTTTATATTCTCGAGACTGCCTCCCATTGCATTTGGGATGAACTTGGAATATATTGTGTATGACCAAGATCATTCTCTTAAGAGTTACTCTTGAGATGATCGAAAATGGCTTGAGTCAATCAACAAAAAAAAATGCAAATATCAAACACATAAGTGGGTAAAGAATGCAAATAATGTCAAACATTTGCACCCCGCTATGTTTTTCGAAGTCTTAAAGAAAATTTGCATAAATTGAAAAATGGGCTCGAAGGACCTTATATGCACTTCAAAATTCTCCAAAGTGTTGAGTAGGTTGAACTCTAGGCTTTCCATTTGATCCTTGAGTGGTTTTGTTTCTAGTTTTGAAACTTTGCTAAGTTTTGCACTTGTCAAATCTTGCTAAAAAGATACATCTTCAAAACCTAGCTTATGAGCAAAATTTGTTATTTGCACTTGGACATGTCTTAGTTTGGTCATAATCTGAGATTGATAATCTTGGTGTCATATCTTGTCATTATGATCATTTGGATAATCTTCAAAGCTCCCTTAGGTTGCATTTCATGCATACATAAAAAGGGGGAGAAATTTTCATTTTGATGCCTATATTGCCAAAAGGGGGAGAAATCGTAGAAAAGGCATCATTAAAATGTGAAAGCTAATTTGGTTCTTATGATCTTTGTAAAATTTTGCTAATTCTTCTGGATCATAATCACATAATTACATTTGGCGCTTATGATTGGATTTTAGAGCCTTTTGTGGAAAACTTGCTCTTTGCTTGATTTAGCTCTAAAATATGTCTTACTAACTTGGTCATGTTCTCAGTCTATTCTCTCTGGACCATGTGTGTTTTTGCAATCAAATTGCTTTCTTCTTATCTTACTCAAACTCAAATTTATGCCTTTTATAAGGTTTGTCAACATACTCATCAAGGGGGAGACTGAAGGACCATGTGGAGGTCCATCCTTCCTTGTGATGAGTATTTGACTTTATATGATCTAGGATAGCTTAGATTTGAGTTTGTATTTAAATGTGATCTTCATGTGTTGGCCGGACCAATTTTTTATGATCTTCATGTGTAGGCCGGACCAAATTTTTATGATCTTCATGTGTAGGCTGGACCAAAATTTTGTGATCTTCATGTGTAGGCCGGACCAAAATTTTGTGATCTTCATGTGTATGACGGACCAAATCGCAATGGTTCTCATGTGTTCTACGGACCAAATCGCGATGGTTCTCATGTGTACTACGGACCAATTTTACTCGCGTGCCGTAATATGCATTTCTGAAAGTCTTCCCTTACTTAAAAAATTATTTGGTCTACATGAAAGTTGTAGATAATTTCGAAACACAACTTTTTCATGTTGATAAGTTTTTCATTTGAGCAACATAAAAAATCATATAAAATCGGGAAGGTTAACAGAGATTCTCACGTGTACTACGGACCAATTTTACAGCGTGCAGTAATATGCATTTTTGAGCGTCTTCCTGTGCTCGAAAAATTATGAGTTCTACATGAAAGTTGTAGATAATTTCGAAACACAACTTTTTCATGTTGACAAGATTTTCAGTAGAACAACATATAAAATCATAACAAATTGAGAAGATCCAGCTGTATTGAAAACAACTTGTCTGCATTTGGTTGAAATGCTTTGGTCCGTTTTTGGTCTTTTCTAACCCCAACTCGTGATCGAATTGTTGTGATGGGTTCATAGTGGAACCAAGAAGGGATTTCTTGTCTTTGTGAATGTAGGACTTCATTTGGTGGTCATGGTGAGGCGAAGGGAGGCTGGAACTGGGCATGGGATGGCCGGAGGTTCAAGTTGGCTGGAAGTTCGCCGGAAGATGGCCGGAGATGAAGTCGGTGCAGTTCCAAGAGACAAGAGATTAGTGGAGAAGCTAGCTTATCACTACTTGGATCAAGGAGAGCTGTAGGGTTGCAGTTCTGGAAGATAAAGTAGTGGATAAAGTGTAGCTTGCTGTCAAGTGTACTAAGAAAGTACCTGAGTGTAGTTGAGAGTTGTTGAGAGTGACAGTGTAAGGATCGAATCCTGGCTCTTGAGAGTTGGCTTAGGATTGAAGCAAGACATCCAAGGGTGGGAATTGATCCCAGGTCACTATAAATAGAGGGGTAGGGGCAGCCTCCCCTCTTTGAAGGTTTTGAGGTTTTTGCTGCTCATTTGAGTTTTGCCCACTTTGTTGTGAGGCTTTGTAAACCTCCCTTCCAGAAATGAAATATTCTTCATTTATGTTCTAGTTTCATTTCCTTTACGCATTTACATTCGCACTTAAATTCGCTATCTAAATTCGCATTTACTTACTTGCAATTTACTTTACGTAATTTGGATTTGCCTCATCTCCTCTACATGCTATTGAATCTTTGTTGAAATTCATGGTTGATGAACTCTTCTCTTGATTCGATGCTTTCAATCATTTAGGCAATCCTACATTCTTGTTGTAAGTTGTAAATCTGTGTGTTCTTAAAGTGTGTAAAGCGTGTGACTTGCAGTTCTTTAGTTTTGATTTGCTTCGGTTCTTGTTGCAAAGAATGAGGATTGATTGGATGAATTTTCACTCGAGCATATCCAAATTCTCTAAGCAACCCTAGTTCAAGTTACGCAAAGCGATCTTTTGTTCCTTCATGATGAATTCTTAATTGATCGAGTTTTGGTGTTTACTCTTGTGCTATCTTGCTTGCTGTGACGTGTGAGATGGCATTCAAGTCTATCTTGATCATTAGAATCTCACAAGCAAGCCAAGATCACATATTGGCTTTTGAGTCGTCTTTGTTTTGAACACTGCTTGTGTTTTTCTAGTCTCTGTTCTTTACAAGCAGTATTGAGTCTTTTGACTAGCATTTGTCCAAGAGGTGGGAAAATTTATTTTGGGACCATTCACCCCCCCTCTGGTCGCCATCTCGGTCTTTCAGAATCCATTGAGACTTTCCATCACTGGTGGAGCCGAGCTACAGGAGGTACCGACTGGGAGGAGGTGGCCGTCGTCGCCCTCACGGATGCTGGGGAGGTGGGTTGCCGGGGAGCTTGGGTTTGCGGGAGACGAAACACATGGGTCGATTTGCGCTATGAACCTCTATCGGTATGGTTATATAGGGTTCTGAGGTCATATCACAGACGGTTCCTATTTAAAACTGTGTGTGATATTAAATTATCACAGACGGTTTGTATTTAAAATCGTCTGTGATATGATCACAGACGGTTTTTAACTAAAACCATCTGTGGTATGACTGACGGTTCATGAGGAGAACCATCTGTGATTGTCTCACTAACGGTTTCACTATAGAATCGTCAGTGATGTTCTTTATCGTAAACGGTTTTACCCAACGTGTTGATGTGTCTAAATAAGCCTTTCTGTAGTAGTACGAATTCGATGTCGAATCTGAAGTCGATGTTGAATAGGGTAACTATCCATGATGATTAGCCAAATTTTAGCCAAGCAGATTCAATCAGTCGGTTTGTAAATATCCAAACCGATTGCAACCCTAGTCAGGAGAGCTTAGCAGGCAAGGCAAGTGGGACCGTCACAGAAAGGAATGGCTATGTTCGAAAGGGACAGGGATCCCCTACAGTTCTATGGGGACAATAACTTAAGCAGTCCTTGCAGACTATCTGATAAAAAAACGACGGTTTAGATCTTTGAGAACATTGTGCCATTTTTTACTATGCGAAAACAATGCAGTAAGCACTGTAGCAACGCACTATTCACTAGTCCGGACTGTTAGTTGCCTTGATCGGACAGTCCGCGCCTACGGGGACCGCTTAAGGGTGTGTTTGGTTAGTGGGATGAGGTTGAATGGGATGTGATGGTCTTGTACCATTTGGTTCCGTTGTTTTGGATGAATGGATTGGTTTAACATCTATAAAGAATATTTCTCAAATTTGTATCCCACTATCCAGGATGGAATAATCCTATTTAAAAAACCAAATACATGAATAATTTTTTCTTAAACTATCTTATACATGTATACAAGAAACCAAAACACACCCTATGTTGCGGTCCCCGCAGTGCTGCAGGGCATCCTTATCCTGTCAAAAGGTGGTGGATGAGAGGTAGGGACTGCAGGGCATCCTTATCCGATCAAAAGGTAGTGGATTAGAGGTGTGAATGCCTGAGTGGAACGTGGTTATTGAGAGGAGATTCCTTGCGTAAGAACTTCTTGTCTTGCATCCCTGTGGTTAAAAATTTGAAAGAACTGTTTAAGCCTATTTAGACGAATTTTGCAGGAATTTTATAAGGAACAGTTAAGCTCCAGCAGGGAAATTCCAAACGGGCCTAATATTACAAAGAGAGAGACGCCAATTGTTTTGGCTAGGCAGACTGAGTAATTAACGAGCAACTCATTGGCCGGGAACACGTACTTTGACACTTTGGTCCTTAATTATGCAGACGACGACACACAAGAAGCTTACTAGAACTCCCAGGTGGAGAGTAGTAAATGCAGCACAAGGACATGAAGGACAGCAACACCATGTCAATCCATCTGCAGGCTCGAATCGATCATAGAGCGATCGATGGGCTGCTGTCTGTCTGATACTGTTGGCGTCAAAAATTTGATGTAGGGTTTCTGACAACAAGACACCGAACAACACAGTTCGAGCGTGCGGTCGATTTGACCTGGAATCGACAAGGTAAAAACAATAAAATTCACTCAAGCCGATCGTTAAGATCAATCGGCTTATACTCAATCAGCTTGAAGCCGATTAAGATCAAAGTAACAAGGTAAGTCTAATTAGCGATTAAAGCTAATCGGAGGATAAAGCGGTCGATTACGAAGAAGGCGTCGCAACAAAATCGAATAAATCGAACACGGATCGTAATTGACGAAGATCAACAATCGGCGATCGCAACTTTATTGATCAAGATCGATTACAAAGGCTAAATTACAAGAACTACTCCTAGTCGACAAGAAAATAGATGAAAAGTAAAAGGCGGTTGTTTGTATTGTGTTGATGATGTCCTTGCGACTTGCTTGGCTCTTCTTTTATACCCTTGACGATCGTGTCCTACTCCAACATGCTTCAAGGTCCGTATCCGTATCGGCCTTATCTTTAGAGGTTGTTTCCTTAAAATCTTAGTTTTACCAAACATCTCGATTCTTTCCAAACTTCTATTAGCTCCGCATCTTTAATTTGTATTTGCTGATTTAGACAAACTTGCGAATTTTGGTGCAAACATATGCCCCCATTTTGAGAGATGACTTGTCATCTGTCAAAAATCTGATTATCGGCTTGTGCAATCGGCTAACGTTTGATCTTCACCCATTAATCTTTGCTTTATTCGCGTAGTAAATCTCGACATGCGGGTAGTGCGTTTTTAACCGCTCACGCCTTTTGAAATTCACTTCCGCCTTTTCAAATTTTCATTTGTCCTATAAAATCGGCCCCACCTCATTCATTCCTCACACGCACAAGCTCTCGAATCACCTTCAATCGGCTTGAACTTTCCGTTTAAAGTACTCTTGAGGCAATTCAACTCATTGACTTCCTTCATCGGCTACAATGGATCCTAGTCGGTACTTATTCCGATTCCGCACAACAATGACCAATATTTTTGGGTCCTTTGGGAAATCTAGGCGTCCATCAGTAACAAACCAAGAAGTCCCTCGATTACCTCTGCCGACCTGGTCATAACATAGAGGGTGGAATAAGAGTTTGAGGCTTGGCCGACGACTCTCAAAGGATGGAGAAATTGGTTTATCGGTGTAGCCCAAAGAGGAGTGAATGGGAAAGAATGGGCATAGTGAGTGTATTTCACTTTCCTTAGCCGACCACGAAGCCAATGAGCCCTTAGTGGCCACGGCTTTGTTATTTTGGTCTGAATTGTTTTAATGCTTTCTTATTCCGACCGGTCCCATCGGCCCAACTCTTTTAGATGTTGCTCATTTGTGTTGTCTTGGCGGATGGAGATCAAATATCGACTTTTAGTGGAAAACCAAAATATAGGCTCATCCGATCCAAGGGAGAGGTTGGGCCAAATATATTGGAAATAATAACAAGGTCAATGGCTTAGTATCGGACGAGGAACATGTGGCTTTTACGAATCTTTGGCTAGACCGTTTTCTATTACGTGGTGCATCTCTTGGACCAACTCAAGTATATCAAATGATAGCGAGCGACTTGTTGAGGGTCGTCGGTGGCTTTAGGAAAAATCTTCTTGGGTCTTGTGTACCAAATGCTTTACATAATAAGTCGGCTTTATACGGGTTTTGGAAAATTCACCGTTGGTAATGTAGGTGGCCCAATGTGGTTTGTGCAAATATGGTGTACTATTTATTGGTAGTTCTTTTAATTTGGATTCAAGATGATACTCCTTTTCCAAGGAAGATATACGAAGGGCACCTATTCAATTTAGAGAATGCCGATCCTTTGGTGAAAGATTTATGATGTGCTCGAGAAATGAGACAAGGGCCTTTCTGACAATTGTAGAAGGTTTCTGTCATTTTCTTGCAATTGGACACGAAAGTTTCAAGCGACAAGATTTCTTTAGCTACTGATCTTTGCGATTTTCTTTGGCCTTCTTTTCTTCATCCGAAGCCGATAGCTCTCGATGCCTCGGAGACTCGGACTTGTATAGAATTTTTATTTCTCCATGCATATTCCATGTCGGCCTTCATACTCGAATCGGACTTTCCGGCCTTCATCGAGTTTTATCACCCTTGATATATGCAAGGCTGCTCGGCTTTGGCCAAGTGATACCAAGTCTGCCACTTCTAGATCGGCTTCAACCAAGAGCCGAGTCCGCAATGCCACATCCGCGAGGCTAGTTACAGAGTTAGCCGACGAACTCCAACTGCTGATCTCCTCACTTCCATCTGAATGCTCGCGCGCGAGGTTTCACGACATGGTGGTCGGCTATCGCGGCATGTTTGTATATGGAAGACCCCTTCGACTATTGTCAAAGAATTTTTCCAAATCTGCGGAGACATCCTTAGTATCTAACGTGAATCTAGCAATGAAGCTAGCTCGTCGGGTTATACTAACTCAAGCTTAGTAGATAAGGTATCGGCTTTGAATAATCTTGCCTCATGCATCGGCCTTAATTGAATGCATTTTATAATCACACTTCCTTTCTATATATTTGCGAGCTAAGGATGTCGGCAAGAAGGCATTTCTAGCCAATGCAGGAATGAGCAAGGCAAGAGAGCTCATCCATCGACCGGCCTTACAGGCTACACCTCCGCACTCTGGGAGTGCATAGTCCTTCTTTATCGGATATCGAGAAAAAACGACCAAGTAAGCATAAATTAGCTTTGACATTTCCTCTTCCTCCTTGATTTAACCTTTATCAGATTTAAATTTCGAGAAAAGAAAAAGGCAAAATATACCAAGGCTCCAAAAAGAAAGGACCCAAACCTAAAGAGCAAGCGGCGAGTTCGCCTCATGTATCGGCTATTGGAAAGGTAGGTCACAACACTTTGTGCAATAACTCTTATACTCCAATGCATTGGCTTATCTTTTATTTTCTTTAGCCAACGCATAATCTGCTCAAGTCGAGAAGATCCTTGCCGATTTTCCGAACATTTCAATCTGCTCCAACTCTTGCACGAGCCAACTCTGCTTGATCATCGATTTCCGGAACCATCGGATCCGACAAATCGCTTGGATTTTCAGCGCCGATCTTGGCGACCCGAGATTATGGCTACGACGACTATGATGCGAAATCGGAAGAATTCTTGAAGTATCGAAAAAGGCATCGGTGTGGTTACCTCGCTCCGGGCATGAAAGAGCGTCTTGGCAGGCTTTTCAAGCTTGTGATGCAACCACGATCGGAGATCTGGTTAACAATCGGTAGATAAGGATGCCATGGCTGCCGTTGAAGCCGATCTTCCTCCCGGCAATGCAAGCTCTTACGGATGTATGTCATTTGGGCGACGTAAGAAAAGAAGTTGAGGAGGCAGAGAACCGGATCAAGCGCCGTGAGGCCCAAGAGGCCGTCGGAAACTCTGGAGGCGGTTCGCGATGCCAAGGCCAAAAGCGCAAATTTGATCTCGGTGCTCGGCATCTCAAATCGACCAAGGAAGCTCTCTTGAAATTGGAAAAAACAAAAACTTCTCCGGAAGAATTGGTCAAGCTCGAAACAAATCGGAAAAGGCCAACAAACCTTGGAGACCACCGCATCGGAGTGAAGGAAGAAAAACTTAGCATTGCGATGGTGTTGAAAATGTAACCAAGCAATCGGCCAAGGTAAAAATGGTGCCCGGAATGCCAAGGGCGATGAGCGTCTTACGGGCGAAATCAAGGATCATTGCAAAGGCGGTTGGTGCTTTATCGGCTTTGGTAGCGACTCTTCGAGATCGGCATCAATAAAACTTTATTGTTCTTTTTTGGAAAACTTGTCTGAATCATCACGAATATTCTTGTAATCAGTACTTGTTATGTTTATAATCGGTGTTTAACCGATTTTATCTTGCTTATATCTCTAGTCTACAATCCTTTGGTAGATTAACGACATCGTGTTAATCTTGGCCTGAACGCGACTTTAGTCGGCTAAGCTCCGATCAAGCGCTAGGATAATATTTTTTAGATATTTCCATTAATGGCTTTAGGCAAAACATGCCCTTCAAGTGTTTCCGATGAAACGAGTTCCCACCGACTAACCGATTAATCTTGTATGGCCCTTCCACGTGGCGACCATTTTCCAAATCGGTTATCCTTAGAACCAACGGGTAGTATAGTTTTCCATACTAAGTCGGCTGATCGAAAGATTTAGGCATAACCTTTTATTATGCGCCTTTGCTACTCTAACCTTGTTCTTCTTAAGTCGATCGAGTGTAAACAAGCGTAACTCGCTAGTTCATCCAAGTTGTCTATCATTAAATCATTATAATCTTGGTGACAAACCATTTTGATGGCTACTCGTATCGACTCAATATTGATCTCCACGGGTAGAACGGCTTCTTGTCCATATACCAACTGGTAAGGTGAAAGCTTCATCGCTCGTGATAAGATAGCCGATAGGCCCACAATGACTCGATAGTGTTGAGTGCCAATTCCTCGGCTTTTCATCAATCTTTCTTTTGATCAATTTAATAAGCGTTTTATTAGGCGACTCGGCTTGACCATTAGCCCGAGCGTGTCTGGCGAAGAGTTTAACAATTTGATCCTAAACTCGTTGCATAACCTTGAAACTCGTTAGACATGAATACCGTACCTTGATCGGTCGTGATTGTTTGCGGTATTCCAAATCGATGGGCGATATGTTCATTCACAAAACTAATCGCCTCAACGCTAGTCACCTTCTTAAGTGGTATAGCTTGACCCACTTTGAAAAATAATCGGTTCTTGGCCAAAATAAATTTATGGCCTTTACTCGAAGTTGGAAAATTTTGGCCGATTATATCTATTCCCCAACCTCTGAATAGCCAAGGTTTGATAATTGGATGCAAAGTCGATCTTTGGTGCTAGTTATGCGTTGCCAAACTTTTGACATGTCGACATCCTTTGTAATATTTGAAGCAATCCTCTAGCATCGTTGGCCAAAAGTAACCTGTCCGCCTAAGCATCCATTTCATTTTATGTGCTGTAACATCCCAAAAATCTGCCAAATATTATTTTATTGCTTAAATGTGCATTTGTGATTTTAAAATTTATTTGGATTTTTCTGGATTTAATTGAATTAAATCTTATTTCAAGTTTATTGCTTTTTATTCAAAAGTATTTAAATATGTGCAAAAGTCAAAATAAAGTTTTGCCAAAAATATTTTATTTAAGTCGAGAATGTCTCAAAGTATTTTTGAGATTTTCTTGGATTTTCCTAATTATTTTATTGCCTAAAGCGAATTAAATGAATTTACGGAATTAATTTAATTGAAAAACTTTGAAAACCGTAGCGATGTTGGGCGTGGCCATCTCGATGTGGTGAGCCCATTATTTCGTGCGTGCATGGCCCGACTTCGGAAGATCAGTCGTGGCCGTTGGATGGCGTGTCGGTGGGAGTAGTTAGGAACCCTAGCGGCGTGTGGACCGTTGATCGCCGCCGGCTCGGATTGTGCCACGCCGAAGTCATCGTGGCGCGGTCGGGACAGGTGGCGGCGCGGCGGTCGTCGTTCTCGCGTGGTTGGGGTGGACTCGCTCGAGTTCGCGTCGTGTCGCCGGGGTCTCGGAGGTCTTCCGTGCGGTATTGGACCCGCGACCTATATAGCGCGCGCCGGAACCCCGAGCCATAGAACCTTAACCCTAAGGTTTAGACCGAGTCTCGCTGCGTAGTCGCGGATTCGCGAGGTTTTGTCGGGCATCGCCGCAAGCTTCTCACCGCCGATTAGCGCGCAAGTGATCGCCGGTCGTGGTCTACCTCTTGGGTTCGCCGTCTCAAGAAGCACCTCGTGCGCCTGCAGAGTCACCGAAGCATCGCCGGAACCGAGGGGAGCCGTGAGCGTCACCACCGCGGAGAAGAAGAAGTCGCCGCTATTGTTTACGTGGCGAAACCCAAGAACCTTCGCGTCATCGTGTTCATCTCATCAAAGCGAATCGGTGAGGTACCCTCTGTAGCCGCCGGCGATGACCATAGGGCGCGCGCCGCCGTTCAACGTGGCATCTTTGCCGTCGACACGTGGCTGCCCGGTCATGCTTTCGTCCGAGGTGGCGGCCGCGTCGTTTGTCTTGTGGCAGCTACGTATGCATCGCGGTGGCGCTGAGTCGGCCAAGACACGGGCCGCGTGTCGATGGCCCAAAACCATGTGAACTGGATCCACCGTGGACCGAGCGGATCGTGGGCGAAGTCCATGGACGGAGGCCACGTGGCAGCGTTTGGTTGGTGCGAATCGGGGCTGATGTCATCGCGACATCATAAATCGCTTTTGAATAAAAATAAATCGCTAATTCGAATTTACGATTTTACGATTTGATATTTATTTCAAACTTCAAAAGGCTATATCTTTTGCATCGTAACTTTCGGTTTGAGTGATTCCAGTTTCTAAAAATTTGTAAAATTAAGATCTATTTAATGGTGAATTTTATTTGATTTTGGAGTTCAATTGCTCTCTGTTTTGGTATTTATTTGCTTTTCTTCTTGATGCAGCGTAGGCGTTGAATTGTGCGGCGCTTGGAGGAAGATCAAGCAACTCAAGAGCAAGCTTCAGATCAAGATCAGGACCTATTCTAAGGCAAGTTGTGCTTTGATCATGTTGAACCCATGTTTATAAAATTGCTATGTTTGTTTTACAATATTGCATATATTTCAAATATACAATTGTTTCAAATTAGATTGGGTTTAGCTAAAATACAGATTGATCTATACCCTACCTTGTCATTGTATGCCATGATTCATTGTCACCCTAGATTGGTTCAATATAGTTGGTTAATAATTATGATCAACATTGGAGGATTAGTCCGTATTAGTTGCTTAGCCATGCCACGTCATCACATGTGTCAGAATCATTGATAATTAATCTTGATTAATGGAATATGGAACAATGTTATGAACTTGTGTGTCATGTGGAATCACGATGAGATTGAGTTGTTGTGGCGAGTCATGTCACGCATAGCGATGTTGAATTGTTGATGGCACGTGGTGCTTGGTAATCAAGCGGGTGATAATCACTTAGATTGGGGCAAGTGACAAGGGCGAGTATGCCAAGGTGGGCCCAATGGGCGAGGGTATGTGGATGTCTTGCCTTGATCACACTAAGGACTTAACCTTGCAAGCCTTTGACTGAGTCAATCATGCAACCACATGTTGTAATGGGACACCTAGGTGATTAATTTGTAATGCCTTAACACAGGTACTATCATTGGTGGTGTGAGTTCAGAGTTATGGTGTAATTCACATGGCGCAAGAGGGGCCCTGGTTGTGGTTTTCGGACCCACGGTGTTGAAACCTTAACGGGTAATCTTGGATTAAGCGAGCATTGTAAAGGCTTTGTCATGATTTCTCTGCGGCACACCAAAGGAAGTGTGCTAATGGCGGCGCAAAGAGAATATCATGCGTGTGGGTAAAGTGCATAACCTCTGCAGTGTGAAACTATTCGGATAGCCGTGCTCATGGTATTGAGCAATGCTCGGAATTACTGATTAAGGGTTAGTTTAATTAAAATGAACAACTTGGTTGGGATGGCGAATGCCATATGGAAGATGGAATTTGACTTAAGATTGGAAACTTGGTTTACTTGAGAAAAGTTGAATCTATCATTATTGTTATTTGTTTTACCGTCTTTACAATCTATTTATTGTATTTGTTAAGTAAATCTTTGCTCTGTTGCAAAATAGCCATGATAGCCTATCCTTTGGAATAAGCCTTGCATATAGTTACATAGAATTGCATTACATGCACAACTTGTTGAGTGCTTTAAGTACTCACCCTTGCCAACAATAACCTCACGGTTGAAGAGTCTACATCAATCTTGGAGGAAAGATTCCAAGAGGAGCGAATGTTTAGGCGCAAGCCTTGTCGATTACTGTGGTATCTTGAGGGGTTGTCTACGTTTTCATTCATTGCAGATTTAATATATTATTGACCTTGCGAGGCATAGTCATGTAAGTGGACCTTGAGGTCATTTAACTAGTAGTATATATCATATGATGTCTTTCCTAATGTTTTACGCTATGTATGATTGTGATATTTACTTATGTTGAGCTGTGTGCACTAGCATGATCTGGACTAGTGCACGATATACAGAGGGTCGGATTTGCATATTCGGGTCCCGACAGTGGTATCGAGCCATCTTGTTGTAGGCTGACCTAGATAGTCAGTCGTCTCTATAGGAACTTCAAAATTATTTTCTAAAGAAAAGAATTAACTTGGAAGAATAATATGTTCTTAACTTGTCTTATTCTTCTATTCCTTTCCTCGTCAAAATTTCTCTCTTTTCCCTGCTTTGAATTTCTTTCTCTCTCCTTTTTGGATCGAGTTAAAACCTTATCTAAGTTGTCTTGGTAGTTGGCGTGCCACATCATAGAAGAAAGTATCAAGTGCTTCTTTGTCAACCACGGAAATCATGAAGAAGGGGATCATCGTGCTCAAGGAAGGAGTAGATCCATGAAGCGTTCAAGAGCTAGAAGATCTATGCTTGAGTAGTTAGTTGGGACTCGGTGTGGGAGTCGCGTCAGCTTAAGATAAGTGTTACCCTTGTAGGCGGTAGTTTTGTGTGTATAGGTTGAATTGGTTCTTCCTCGATTCTTTGAGTGTGCGGTATGTGTTGCGAGCTTTTAGGCTTATATAAGCAACCATACCAAGTTATTAATATTGTTTGCTTACGTTATTGGGTTAAACCTATCTCCCTTTTAGGATTCACCTTCTTACCTATGCTATTTTCCTCTTCCCTATTCCAAGTGAAGCAATCAAGCGGAGGTTGATTAAATGGAAACAACATAATCGATGGCGTGAAAATCAATCCAAGGAGAATCTCATTAGTGGATTAGTTCTTCAACCGTCGATCTGAGATGGATATCAGAGTTTGAGAGAGTTCTTGTTGCTCGGACTCGGTTGATGCATGCAATGATGAAGCGGATCTGAGAATATGGTGACCCAATAATGTCAACCAAGTGTCCCAAGCTGCTACCAATGATTTCCGTTCCTACTTAAGGTTATCGAATTCATAAGGACTCGTCCGTAGGCGTTTCGAAATGAGTTACTCTCGAAAGAAGATGATTGGCTCAAGACCATTGAGAGGAAGCTGCTCATTGCTCGATGTGAAGACGATGAGAAAGTCTGTATGCTTCTTATCGATTACAAGGAATCATTCTTTGAATGGTGGAAGAAATATTGTCTTTGCTCATGAAGCCCGGAGTATCACTTGGAATGAATTTGTTGTTGCTTTTCGTAATCTCTTTGCTTCACCTAGAGACAGTATGGTCACGATAAATACGGAGCGAATACTATTCTTGCACCTTGTTCAACATCTAAGAGTTGCTCTCGAAGTCTTCAAACCAAACAAATCGAGAAGATCGTGCGTGCATTATTTGTGGAGAGATAGGACATCTGGCGAGCATGCGATTAATTGCTCGGTGTGAAGGAAGTCATTCTGCAGGAGAATGTCCTATGAGTGACATCACATGTTACCTTTGTGAAGGCCGAGATCATGGTCGACTCAATGTCCTCTGAATCCAATAGTCACCACGTAATTCGGCATCGACAAAAGAATCTTGAGCCGTAGTTGCTCGAGTCGTCAAGAAGAGGCGGAGCGTCGATTGCAAAAGTGGTGCCACTCGAAGAGCTAAGGACACAATACCTTAATCCTATTGACCCTCATCAAGAAAAAGTAATTGGCGGTCACCAACATATTTCTGTGCGATGAAGAAGGCCATTGGGCTAGTGAATGCCCTATGAAGCAACTTGATTCGACGCAACAAGAAGACAATAATGTACACAGCAGCACACTGCAATGAACACGGTGTGTTATAAGCTGTCATGAGGAAGGCCATTTTGTTAAGAAATGCCCGCGAAAGAATCTAGAGTCTCCTACGACGCGGTCCTTCCGAAGTTACCTCGTCAAGTTCATAACGCCAAGAGTGGCGATAAAAGTCGCAAGAGAAGTTTGTGCGGAGAATCGGTTGAAGAAGAGGCATCGAATGAAGACCTTTGCCTTAGTCGACAAATGCTCAAGGAAGAGAGGTGGACCTAAGCTTTGTTACACTGCAACAAGCACAGGCATTTTGCTAACAATTGCCCTCATAAGAAAGTGATCGCACGGTGCAAGCCAATCTCAATTTTGTTCGATCAAAACTTGAGCGCCAATACCAATCGAGGAAGTTTAGATCGATGATTTTAGCCGATGCAAGTGTCATACCCTCGTTTGTAAAGAAAAGTGACTAGAGGTGAAGTCCATGTAAAGATTTTCGTGCCTAAATAAATAAAGTAAAGATGGTTGAGAGGTGGATATGTGAAGTGTTGGAATAAAAGCATTAATGGTAAAGGATGTTCTGAGTATTCCCCTATGTTGTGGTTCACTGAAGATGTTGCGTGTGCAGCGAGGATCGATCGATGGTGGTTGTAAAGATTGTCGGCTCGAGGACTTATCATGGTCGAAAAGTACACTATTGCTTGATCTAACCTAGAATGTAGCGGAGTTAAGTTGGAGAAAAGTTTCTAGCTACGATATTGGATATCGGACCTAAGATGCCACTCACGAATGAATTGGTCGTCCGGACATAAAGGCATCACGGAGTTTGGTTAAAGAAGTGTGTCACTAAAAGCCACGGCGGAAAATGGAATTTCAAGCGACTACGGTTCGTGTTGGTCGTGAAGGTCAATAGCGTGGAAGTTGTCGACTTTGAAGATGTGCGGTTGTTAGGAATATCCATATGTGTTTCCTAAGAATCCCATCGGATCGAGAGATCAAGTTTGTTAGTGAGTTAGTGCACGTCTGACACCAAAAGTAAAGAGACCTCATCGAATGCCTATTGATGAGCTAGTTGAGATGAAGAAGCGGTCGAAGAGTCATAGAAAAATGCTTCGCTAGAGCGATTGTCACCATGGGGCGCGCTGTTACGCTTGAAGATGGGAGCTTAAGGAGGTGTATCGACCGTCGAGCATTTAATGAAGTGATGATTAAAGGGTAAGTATTCCTTGCCCGGGATCGTAATTTGTTTGATCGATCAAAAGGAGTGGAGTGTCCTCAAGAATAGATCTTGATCGAGTTATCATTAGTTGAACACATGCGAGAAAATGTTCTTAGGTCGAGTTTTCTCGCGATATAGGCGATATGAGGTTCTGATGTATGCGCTAGAATGATCAATGCCATTCTGAAATTTATGGACATGACGAATGGAGTTCCATGGGGAATTTGGTCGATTTGTTATGGTGTATAGGTGGGATGTCTTTGTTGCTTCAAGTCAAAGGAAAGTATGCGAGCAGTTGGGATTAGTGTTGGAAAGATGGCTAGACCCATGGCTGTATGCTAAGCTTAGCAAATGTGACTTTTGGAAGGAGAAAGTTGAATTTCTTGCGGAAGATGTACGCTAAAGGAGTTATCGTGGATCCAACAAAAGCGATGTTCGTGGGAGCGGTAGAGACCGCTTAGGCATGTAGGAGAAGTGTGCATGGGCGCGCGGTGCGAAAAGAGTTTTACGTGATTGAGAAGCGTTTGGCGATAGCACTGTCTTAGTGTTGTCGGATGTGCAAGCGCAGATTGTGATATATACTATGATGCCTCAAGACAAAATCTTGGATGTGTGTTAATGCGAGAAAGGTAAAGTTGTTGCCTATCGTCGGGACAGTTGAGGCCACATGAAGAGAACTATACTACGCATGAATTGGAAATTGCTACCGTAGTGCATGCTTTGAAGTCATTGCGTCACTATATTATTGGGGATAGGTACAGGACCATAAGAGTTGAAGTCAGGACCTTGATATAAAGCGAAGAGGATGGTTGGAGTGATTAAGTATTATAAAGGTGGGATCTGTTACCATCACGGTAAGGCTAATATGGTATCCGATATCTTAAGTCGTAAAGGCCATAGTACCAATACACCAATATCAAGTGATCAATAGAAATTGTGCAAAGAGTTTCAAAAGTTGAAATTAGAAGTGGTTTCACAAGGATTTATAGCTGCTTTGAAAGTTAAGCCAATGCTTGAAGAAACGGATCGAAGTGGGTCGGAAGGATGAAGGCTTAGTGAGGATTTTACGAGGATAACCAAGGAACCACAGTTTAAAGGTCAAAGCTATGTATTGAATAAGAAAGAGATTAAAGCAGTTGATTTTGGAAGAAGCTCATGATTGGAGTATTCAATTCATCCGAGAAGTGCTAAGATGTACGAGGATTTGAAAGAGGATTTTGGTGGCCTAATATGAGCGTGAAGTAGTGAGCATGTTGCTTTATCGACGTATGTCGAGAGTAAAAGCCATGCATCAAAGACCATTGGTTTATTGCGTAGTTGAAAATTCGGAATAGAAGTGGGAGGAATCGGAATGGACTTTATCACGGTTTACCTAAGACTCGGAAAGGTTCGATTCGGTTGGGTTATTGTGGATCGTCTAACCAAGGTCGCTCGTTTTAGCCCAGTAAAGCCCACTTACTTGGGAGATCGTTTAGCGGAGTTGTACAGGTCAAGGATTGTATGCTTGCATGGAGTGCCCAAGAAGATTGTGTCGAGACAGAGTACCCAATTCACCTCAAGGTGTTGGAACAAGTTGCATGAAGCAATGGGGACTTATGCGGATTTGATCTGACATATCACCATGAGCATGGATGGTCGATGAAAGAGTAAATCGGATTTTAGAGGATATGTTAAGAGCTTGTGCTTTAGCTTATGCTACGTCATGGGATAAAAGTTTGCCATATCACGAATTCGATTACAATAACAGCTATCAAGCTAGCTGCGAGATGTCACCGTTTGAGGCGTTGTATGGGCGTGCTTGTCGTACCCCATTAAATTGGAGCGAGACGGAGAGCGTTTGGTTTTGGGCGGATATTCTCGAGGAAGCGAAAGTCAAGTTGCAATGATCGGAGAGAGGTTGAAGATAGCACAGTCAAGGCGGAAGAGCTACGCGAGATAATCGTCGTCGAGATTTGAGTTTTGAACGAGAAGATCGGTGTATCTCGGGGTTACCCCTCTTAAGGCGTTAAAAGATTTCATGTTAAAGGAAGCTTGCGCCAAGATATGTCGGTCCGTTCAAGATTACGAGCCGTCGAGGAGAGGTAGCTTATCGATTAGAGTTGCCTCGATCCTTGGCGAGTGCATGATGTATTCCATGTATCGCGGCTTAAGAAGTGTCTCGAGTGCCGTGAGCAAACCCGTTGGATGCGATAGAGCTGCAAGAAGATTTGACTTATAAAGAGCAACCGTCGAATTTTGGATGTTATGAAGCGCAAGACCGAAACAAGTCTATTCGCTTTGCGAGTTCAATGGAGCAATCATTAGAAAGTGAAGCCACTTGGGAGCGAGAAGAAGATTTAAAGTCGAAATTCCAGAACCTACTATATAGTTAGCCACGAATCTCGGGTTGAGATTACATTAAGAGAGGTTTGTAACATCCCAAAAATCTGCCAAATATTATTTTATTGCTTAAATGTGCATTTGTGATTTTACGGAATTTATTTGGATTTTTACGATTTAATTGAATTAAATCTTATTTCAAGTTTATTGCTTTTTATTCAAAAGTATTTAAATATGTGCAAAAGTCAAAATAAAGTTTTGCCAAAAATATTTTATTTAAGTCGAGAATGTCTCAAAGTATTTTTGAGATTTTTCTTGGATTTTTCCTAATTATTTTATTGCCTAAAGCGAATTAAATGAATTTAAGAATTAATTTAATTGAAAAACTTTGAAAACCCAGTAGCGATGTTGGGTAGTGGCCCATCTCGATGTGGTGAGCCCATTATTTCGTGCGTGCATGGCCCGGCTTCGGAAGATCGAGTCGTGGCCAGTTGGATGAGGCGTGTGCGGTGGGAGTAGTTAGGAACCCTAGCGCGTGTGGATCGTTGATCGCCGCCGGCTCGGATTGTGCCACGCCGAAGTCATCGTGGCGCAGATCGGGGCGGTGGCGGCGCGACGGTCGTCGTTCTCGCGTGGTTGGGGTGGACTCGCTCAGAGTTCGCGTCGTGTCATGGGGTCTCGGAGGTCTTCCGTGCGGTATTGGACCCGCGACCTATATAACAGCGCGCCGGAACCCCACCGAGCCATAGAACCTTAACCCTAAGGTTTAGACCGAGTCTCGCTGCGTAGTCGCGGATTCGCGAGGTTTTGTCGGGCATCGCCGCAAGCTTCTCACCGCCGATTAGCGCGCGCAAGTGATCGCCGGGTCGTGGTCTACCTCTTGAGGTTCGCCGTCTCAAGAAGCACCTCGTGCGCCGCCGAGTCACCGAAGCATCGCCGAACCGAGGGGCCGTGAGCGTCACCACCGCCGAGAAGAAGAAGTCGCCGCTATTGTTTACGTGGCGAAACCAAGAACCTTCGCGTCATCGTGTTCATCTCATCAAGGCGAATCGGTAGGTACCCTCTGTGGCCGCCGGCGATGACCATAGGCGCGCTGCGCCGCCGTTCAACGTGGCATCTTTGCCGTCGACACGTGGCTGCCCGGTCATGCTTTCGTCAGAGGTGGCGGCGGCGTGGTTTGTCGCGTGGCAGCTACGTATGCATCGCGGTGGCGCTGAGTCGGCCAAGACACGGGCCCGCGTGTCGGTGGCCCAAAACCATGTGAACTGGATCCACCGTGGACCCGGCGGTCGTGGGCGAAGTCCATGGACCGGAGCCACGTGGCAGCGTTGGTTGGTGCGAATCAGGGCTGATGTCATCTTGACATCATAAATCGCTTTTCGAATAAAATAAATCGCTAATTCGAATTTCGATTTTACGATTTGATATTTATTTCAAACTTCAAAAGGCTATATCTTTTGCATCGTAACTCGGTTTGAGTGATTCAGTTTCTAAAAATTTGTAAAATTGAGATCTATTTAATGGTGAATTTTATTTGATTTTGGAGTTCAATTGCTCTCTGTTTTGGTATTTATTTGCTTTTCTTCTTGATGCAGCGTGAGCGTTGAATTGTGCGGCGCTTGGAGGAAGATCAAGCAACTCAAGAGCAAGCTTCAGATCAAGATCAGGACCTATTCTAAGGCAAGTTGTGCTTTGATCATGTTGAACCCATGTTTATAAAATTGCTATGTTTGTTTTACAATATTGCATATATTTCAAATATACAATTGTTTCAAATTAGATTGGGTTTAGCTAAAATACCAGATTGATCTATACCCTACCTTGTCATTGTAAGCCATGATTCATTGTCACCCTAGATTGGTTCAATATAGTTGGTTAATAATTATGATCAACATTGGAGGATTAGTCCGTATTAGTTGCTTAGCCATGCCACGTCATCACATGTGTCAGAATCATTGATAATTAATCTTGATTAATGGAATATGGAACAATGTTATGAACTTGTGTGTCATGTGGAATCACGATGAGATTGAGTTGTTGTGGCGAGTCATGTCATAGCGATGTTGAATTGTTGATGGCACGTGGTGCTAGTAATCAAGCGGGTGATAATCACTTAGATTGGGGCAAGTGACAAGGCGAGTATGCCAAGGTGGGCCCAATGGGCGGAGGGTATGTGGATGTCTTGCCTTGATCACACTAAGGACTTAACCTTGCAAGCCTTTGACTGAGTCAATCATGCAACCACATGTTGTAATGGGACAGCCTAGTGATTAATTTGTAATGCCTTAACTTGTACTATCATTGGTGGTGTGAGTTCCCGAGTTATGGTGTAATTCACATGGCGCAAGAGGGGCCCTGGTTGTGGTTTCAGACCCACGGTGTTGAAACCTTAACGGGTAATCTTGGATTAAGCGAGCATTGTAAAGGCTTTGTCATGATTTCTCTGTAGGCACACCAAAGGAAGTGTGCTAATGGCGAGCGCAAAGAGAATATCATGCCGTGTGGGTAAAGTGCATAACCTCTGCAGTGTGAAACTATTCGGATAGCCGTGCTCATGGTATTGAGCAATGCTCGGGAATTACTGATTAAGGGTTAGTTTAATTAAAATGAACAACTTGGTTGGGATGGCGAATGCCATATGGAAGATGGAATTTGACTTAAGATTGGAAACTTGGTTTACTTGAGAAAAGTTGAATCTATCATTATTGTTATTTGTTTTACCGTCTTTACAATCTATTTATTGTATTTGTTAAGTAAATCTTGCTCTGTTGCAAAATAGCCATGATAGCCTATCCTTTGGAATAAGCCTTGCATATAGTTACATAGAATTGCATTACATGCACAACTTGTTGAGTGCTTTAAGTACTCACCCTTGCCAACAATAACCTCACCAGTTGAAGAGTCTACATCAATCTTTGGAGGAAAGATTCCAGAGGAGACGAATGTTTAGGCGCAAGCCTTGTCGATTACTGTGGTATCTTGAGGGTTGTCTACGTTTTCATTCATTGCGATTTAATATATTATTGACCTTGCGAGCATAGTCATGTAAGTGGACCTTGAGGTCATTTAACTAGTAGTATATATCATATGATGTCTTTCCTAATGTTTTACGCTATGTATGATTGTGATATTTACTTATGTTGAGCTGTGTGCACTAGCATGATCCTGGACTAGTGCAATATACACAGAGGTTCCGGATTTGCATATTCGGGTCCCGACATGTGCCGATTGATGAGAACCACAAATTCCTTCATGCACTTCGCCCATCGCCACTCGGGCTTCTTGACCTCAAGACATCTTAGCAACAAGCCTTCTAGAGTTCGATAATACGATATATCGTCCATGATAACGTATTTCAATGCTTGTTGCCGTATCCTTCGTTCCGTCGGCTTAGATGGATCGACTAGATAGTCTCTTATTTGTGTCCTCCAATCGCAATATCCGTGCACATTATTGCTTTATCTACTAGTTGATTTCGACTTGGCCAACATCTTTATATCACGATGCTTGCTGGGCCAAAGCATTAGCTCTATCGTTCAATTCTCGAGGAACATGACCGATGAAAATGATGTAAAAGAGCCGATGATTTCTGCATTGCTCTAAATACTTTGATAGCATTTCATCTCGACATTGGTATTCTCCTTTTATTTCTTTGTACCACTAATAGTGAATCACCGTATGCTTCAACGGCACTCACTCCGATATTTTCCAACAACCGTAAGCCTTTGAGTAATGCTTCGTACTCGGCTGATTATTTGAACATCGGCTATTTAGCGGAATGCGAACTCAAAGCAATGTCCTCTAGGTGATATGAGTACAACACCGATACCATACCCTTCCTCGCATCTTGATCCATCAAAGAATAATTGCCATGGTGCGATCAAGACCAAGTTTGCATTGTGTCATGTCTGTTATAAAATCGGCTAGGACTTGTCCTTAAGCGCTTTGGCGATTCATATGATAAGTCGAACTTCGACCAAGGCGTAAGCCCATTTGCCAAGTCGACCTCGCAAAATTGGGTGACAATATATACTTTATAACATCGGTTTCTGGATGACTTTACAAGCCGATGCTAGTATGTAGTGCCTTAGCTTTGTGCATGAGAAGTACAATGATAAACATAATTTTTCAATGAAAGGGTACGACTTACGCATCTAGCAACCGTCGGCTTAAATAAAAGATAACCCTCTCTTTACCATGTACTTCTTGTGCCAAAACAGCTCAATAGTATCTTCTTGGTGAGACATACAATCTGAAAGGAACACCTTTTTGAGGTGCGGCCGGATGGAGGGTTAGATAAATACTTTTACTTCATCAAAAGCCTTACGTTGATCGGCTCCCCATATAAATTCCTCATTTTCTTTTAACTTCGATGCGGAGTAAAAGCACGGATCCTACGGAGAGGTTGAAATGAGCCGTGAGGTAGTTAATTTTGCCGATCAATTTTTGTAATTCGTTTTTACATGTTGGCGGCTTGGTATTGGCTATGGCTTTGACCCTTGTTTGGTGACTTGATTCCTCTTTCATGCACCATGAAGCCTAAAAGCATCCTGTGACACATGAACGCACACTTGTAAGGATTCATCTTCAAACCGTGCGCTCTTATGTTCTTGAACACCCTCTCTAAGTCGGCGGATGTTGGAAATCTTACGTAGATTTTACCACTACATCGTCAATATAAATTTCGACAACGTGGCGATTAAGTTGTGAAAGATCAGATTCATTGCTCGTTGATATGTTGCTCGGCATTTTCAAGCGAAAGTCATTCTGATCCACTCGAATAAACCTATTGCACCGGGACATCGAAGGTCGTCTTAGGTATATCGATACGCCATGAGTATCGATTATACCGGCATTGCCGTCAAAAAGCTTATGATCTTATTTCACGATGCGCATCGATAAGCATATCGGCTATTGGCATAGGGTATTCATCTTTAGCGTCGCCTTATTTAGATCTCTAAAATCGACACATACTCGAGTTTTCCATTTTCTTCATTCTTTGGAGCGATGTTGGAAACCCATTGACATATCGGCAAGGCACGATAAACTTTGCTTCCAATAATCGTTCTATCTCTTCTTTATGACTTGGTACAAGGCTGGATTAAAACGCTGGATCTTTGTTTAAGCGGTAGATAGCCCGATTTAATAGGTAGCCGATGTTCCACCAGTTGACGGCTTAATCCAGGCATCTCATGATACTCCCAAGCGAAACAATCTTTATAATTTCTAAGTATCTTTATTAGCTTTTCTTTGTATTTTACATCTAAGTTTGCACTGACAAAAGTTGGTCTTTTTCTATCACCGTCACCTATATCGACTTCTTCAAGCAAATCGGTGAGCGTGAATCCTTGCCCCAACTTTTACATTTCTTCAAAGTCTTCTATGGCCGTGGCTATCCGTTGCTCGCGATAGCTTTGCATTTTGTCTATAAGCGCTTTCAATGCTTTTCTTGTCCCCATCGGCGCAACGCCGTTTGCCGATCAAAGGTGCCGAGCTTGACAGCGATCGGCATCGATCGGTTGCTTACGCATATGAAATCGCGATCGTTAAGTGCCTTGCCCGATATGCAACCGACTTCTTCGTGTTGCCAATTCGCATCGAGCTAGCCATGGCAATGTGAGTGATGTATCGGTGTGACGACTTCAACTTCTTCTCCGTTCCATTGAACTAATGCGGTGCATGGTCGATGGGATCTGACAATTGCATGAATCAATCTCGTACCGAGTAGCACCTGTAGTTTCCTTTGGCATCAATTACAAAACGGCGTCGGTAAAGTCTTCTGCCGACGATCGACTCTGTGACCATGACACCTTTTGCCTCTGTGGGATGCGCTGTGAAGTCATTGAAACCATGTTAGTTTTGATCAAGTCTTCATCGGACTTACCCGACTTTTGCATGTCGTGTATGGCATCAAATTCAACGTGGCACCTCCATCTACCGATCCTTGATATCGACTTGCCATTTATGTACCCTTTCGGTATAATGGTTTGGTGCAGATGATCATCTTTGGGTTTCTCGAAGATAGCATTACGTATCTGGAACATAGGTGAGCAAGCGCCTCTTTAGCGATTCGGTTTTAACCTTGAACTTCGGCGCAATGTGAACACCATGTTTACATCCATGGGAGGCGTGTCATCCGAATCATGGGAGAATCCAAGTCGTCGATCGATTGAAATCTTCTTGACGATCTTTTCTTCTCCACTCTTTCTGACGCATCTCATTGGGCGAAGTTCATTAAACACCGTCTCTTTCTTTCTCGGCATCGGCTTCACGAATTTCTTGTGTCCTTAGCCTCTGAAGCCGTCGTCGTTGTGATTTGCTCGGGCTGATGGGCACCACACAGGTTTAGGTTCCACCGCTTTCGTATCGACCGGCCAAGTCTTCTTGAGTAGAAGCGGTTGTGTGTGTCTTAGCTTGGCTTTGCTCTTGATTCGGTTTAGATAATCTTTCATGGACCAGCCTATACGTGACTTCATCTTGCTCTCGATCGGCCCGGATAGCACGTGTCGGCGATTGTGTTGGCCAATCGTCTCGAGGATAATGTTCCATCGGGCGGTATACGGTGATAGCAACACTACTCTCCTCTCCAAAGAAATTGCCAAAGGACACCTTCTATGTGCCATCTCCACGTTCTCTGTGCGGTACAAATTATCCGACCGGCGGGTGTGGTACCGTGGTCGGCTATTCATCCTTTCATATTTCTCCATTAATTGCGAGAACGTAGGACCTGGCCTTTTCGCTGGCTGCCTTAATGGAACCTTTTACGCTTTGTACCATTTGCCTATCCGGGATTCCCTTAGGTTTAATGGTCCTTGAATTTTCCGTCTCGATCGGCTTCTATTTATGCGGGCCGATGGTAATCTTTAGTGTCGGCCGCCGTCCGAGCTCGATTGTATATCGTCTTGTCGATCCTTCTTCTGCTCATTTTGCATCGGCTCTTTTCCTTTAGCCGAGCATTGTACCACATTAATAGGAAATGGATCAACGTCCACCTGCATGGTCGGCTCATCGGCGAACTTCAACCGACCATCTTCAATGGCGAATTTGGATATGTTGACGGAAGATATTGCGATCATTAGTGTTATGTGAATAAGAATGATGCCACTTGCAATACTGCGTTTTTGATCTCGTCGGTTGATGGTATTACATGTCCCTCCGGCAGCCGTATTATTTTTCTTGCGAAGTAAATCAAAATGCGATCGCACTTGGAAGCGTCAAAAGAGTATTTGGCCTCAGACTTGTTCCTAGTCGGCCCGACCAAACAGGACTAAGGATTTCTTAGACCCTCTTATCCATTCGGCTATGTTTATACCTTCCTCATCCTCCGACAAATCACTAGGACAATACTCAACCATATTAACCTTGGCCTTATCCTTCTCTTTATTATTGCTATTATTGTTCTTAAATCTGTCTTTAAATACTTTGTGATCGATAAATCGGCTTTCTTGAGCCGATGCACGTGCAACAAATGGCTAAGGTCGGTGAATTCTTGTCCTCGAATTTCTCCCTAAGTGGCGGGATCAAACCTTGAAATGCTAAATCGGCCAATTGGTTGTCGAGTAACGTGACACTAAAACACGATTCCTAATTTCTCTAAACCTCTTGATGTAATCATTACCGATTCCCCAAATTTTTGGCGTCTCAACTCGGATCTGAAATTCTAAGCTCAGGCCCAAAAGAAATATTCATGGAATCGGCTTTCCAAATCGTTCCACAGATGGACCGAATTCGAGGCAAACAAGTAAACCAAGTAAATGCTGCCCTGCACAAAGATAACGAAATAATCTAATTTTCAAACCGTCGATTGGGTGCTTCACGCATGTGCGATAAAGCGTCAACATGCTCCAAGGTTGTGATCGAGTCATCCCGGAGAATTTGGCGAAGTCAGGGACTCTAAAATTATGAGGGTAGGGCATACGATCTATGTAATCGAGTGCGGCTTTCTATAGCGATCACTTTTCCTTTCGTTGTATGCCAAACGATCCCTCAAAGCGATGCAGATCGATCGGTCCAATCGGCATTATCGGCACCGCACAGCGAGCCCCCGATAATGTCGATCATAATCAGATCCTGCCCCGAGTGCAAGCTCGGGTTGCCAATCTGGCCGCCGCGTCGTGCATTCGATTATCTTGATCGTGCGATTATGCCTAATTGTGGTTCCGACGCGGGATAAGCGGTTACGAATACGTTACTACCTGTGTGGACCCGGGTTTCTAGCGGGTAGGCTCTTGGGGATATCTCTCGGATCAATCGGTTGTGAAACCGATTGGGAAAAAGCGTAAAAAGGAGCCGGCGGTAGGTTGATGGACGAATCTAACTTAGCGTCGGTATAGGCGTGTAATGGCTCACCCCACTTGACCGAGGATCCTAGGCAATATGACCGTGGGTTGTGTGGGCATCATCGTGGGAGGTGAGGTTATAGCCGATGGTTTAGGATCGGCGGTGTGCTCTGCGTGTTTTGTGATCTTGAAAAAGCGGGATAATTTGGCGAGCTTGTAGTGGATCTAGCAAACTTCTGACGAGGCCAACTCCTGGGCTATAGTTTTGACGCTATTTGCTATCATCGGCTTGAGGGTTGTCACTAGAGCCGATGATTGATTTATCAAGGCGTGGTGGACAGATTGATTAATCATAGCCGATAGTTCGGCTTGAGCGGGTAGATATCGGCTTACTTGTTCTGTTACGCCTGCATCGCCCAGGGCGTTGACCGTCGGCAGGGCGGATTTTTGAGTGGCGCCACGTCTTGTTTTACGATAGCAACTTAGCATCATCTCTTCAAGAGCGACTTTTGAGCTTCAATTTCTTGGCGTTGTTCTGCGGACAAATCGTCCATTGTTGGGACGATTATAGCCACGAGTTGAGATCCGATGGCGGAATCGACTTCACGATGAAGACATTACGGGTCCCACCGCGTGCCAAGAGTGTGTTGGCGTCAAAAACTTGATGTAGGGTTTACGACAACGACACACGAGACGAACACAGTTGAGCGTGCGGTCGATTTGACACGGAATCGACAAGGTAAAAACAATAAAATTCACTCAAGCCGATCGTTAAGATCAATCGGCTTATACTCAATCGACTTGAAGCCGATTAAGATCAAAGTAACAAGGTAAATCTAATTAGCGATTAAAGCTAATCGGAGGATAAAGGCGGATCGATTACGAAGAAGGCGATCGCAACAAAATCGAAATAAATCGAACTGGATCGTAATTGGCGAAGATCAACAATCGGCGATGCACAACTTTATTGATCAAGATCGATTACAAAGGCTAAATTACAAGACTACTCCTAGTCGACAAGAAAATAGATGAAAAGTAAAAGTCGGTTGTTTGTATTGTGTTGATGATGTCCTTGCGACTTGCTTGGCTCTTCTTTTATACCCTTGGCCGATCGTGTCCTACTCAACACGCTTCAAGGTCCGTGTATCCGTATCGGCCTTATCTTTAGAGGTTGTTTCCTTAAAAATCTTAGTTTTACCAAACATCTCAGATTCTTTCCAAACTTCTATTAGCTCCCGCATCTTTAATTTGTATTTGCCTGATTTAGACTAACTTGCCGAATTTTGGTGCAAACAGATACATACATATATAAACCACATGTAATGTAGATCGATCGTCGTAAGTACGTATAGCGTATGATATTAATTGCTTAAGGACTTCATTGGTAGGTAGCTAGCCGTGGGTAGGTGGCTAGACGACCGCCGGTAACGGGCTGAGGCGCTGCGCGGGGCGGAGCAGGAGGTTGTGCTTGCGCGCGCACACCAACCCGTCGGCCTCCTCCATGTCTACGTCACCGACGCCGGTGTCCCAGTCGAAGCACTGCAACAGCGCCGCCACGACCGCCGGCACGGACTGCAGCGCGAGCCCCATGCCGGGGCACCCCCGCCGGCCGCTCCCGAACGGTATGAACTGGAAGTGCTGCCCTCGGGGCTCCAGGCCCTCGCTGGTGCCGCCGGTCACGAACCTCTCCGGCCTGAACTCCAACGGCTCCTCCCAGTAGGCCGGGTCGCGCCCGATGGACCAGACGTTGATGAACACCGCCGTCTGTGCTGGCACCCTGAACCCGCGGATGTCGATCTCGTCCGTCGATTGCCGGTGCGCGATCGGCGCCGCAGGCCGAAGCCGCAGCGTCTCCTTGTACGCCGCCTGCAGGTAAGGCAAGCTTGCCAGGTCGGCCTCGCCGGCGATCCTGTCCCTGCCAACCACGGTGTCGATCTCCTCCCGCACCTGGCGCAGGGCCTCCGGGTGGTTCATCAGCTCCGCCAGCATCCACTCAACCATTGCAGCAGACGTGTCGGAGCCAGCGGTGACCACGTCCTGTTATGCAGCGCGTACATTACATATGTAGTCAGCTAGTCATTAATTACGTCGTGCTACGCACTTACGCCATGCGAATGCAATCGATCGATGGCTAATTACGAACGTACGATGATGAAGGCTTTGATGTTCTCCCTTGTGAGCTTGACCTCCGCTGTCCCGTCTTCCGCCTTGTCCAGCAGGATGTCCAGCAAGTCCTTGCTGCCCTCCCCCACCATCATCACCGTCTCCGTTTTCTTCCTCTTCTCCGGCTGTGGATCTTGCATCCTTCTCGCCTCCCTGGCCTCCTCCTTGTGCTTTATCATCTCCTCCAGCAGCGCGTCGAACCGCCGGTGGACGTCGCCGGCCCTCCTGCCGAGGCCCTGGAGGTCCCAGCCGCGGCACACGGCGATGTAGTCCTCCGCGTTGAAGGAGCCCACCAGCTCCGCCACCCCCTTCACCAGCGCCTGCGCCTCCTCCATCACTCTACCCGGTACGGTGCTCGCCGCCATCCTGATGATGGACGTGTTGGACAGCCGGATCAGCTCACGGGTCAGGTCCACCGCCTCGCGCCGCTCCGACGACGCCAGGACGCCCTGCAGCAGCGACACCAGTCCGGCGCGGCGGATGGGGCGCAGCTGCTCGACGGTGCGCGGGCCGAGGAGCTCCGACATGCACAGCCGCTTCATGAAGCGCCAGTGCGGGCTGTAGGGCGCGAAGGCGAAGCCGGCGGAGTCGTACGCGAACTGCCGGGCGACAGCGGTGAGCGGCCGCTCCGAGATCTTGGCCTCGTGACTGCGGATGAGCTCGCTGGCCACGTCGGCGGAGCTGGCGATGACGCAGTGGGTGGCGCCGAGGCGGAGGTGCATCAGGGGGCCGAGCCGGGCGGCGAGCTCGTGGAAGGTGCGGTGCACCGGAGGCCGGACCAGGTGGAGATGGCCGATCACCGGGAGGCTCGTCGGGCTTGGGGGGAGCCGGCGCCGCCGGCTACCGTTGCCGGCGACAATTATTACCAGAATCATTGTGAAGAGTACCAGCGCCAGGGCGGAAGCCATTGTTGGGCTGGCAAGTAGCTGCTCCATCTCCATGGGCGGCATTGCAATGCATATATCTCTTCTTGCTCCTAATTCCTAAATGATGGACGGAATTGATGTTTGTGTTTGAGCAGCAATGCAAGCAGGCAGATCGATTTATAGGCTCGTTGCCCAGCTTAGCTTCGTTAGCAGGAGTATACTCGCACCGTTTTTTTTCTTTGACGTCCCACACACACACACCGAAAGGACTCGTCCATATAAATACTTCGCAAATGAAGAATTATGGTGACATGATCCGGATTGCAAGAATTAACAATCTTAATTATTCAAAAGTAAACCTCGTCAAATAAATTGAAATGAATATGCATTGCATGTACATTGAATCTTTATGTGTTCATAAATCAATCTAGTAATCGGAAAAATTAAAATTTTAATGATAATAAACAATGGGAAATCACAAATAAAACAAACCAATTTCCTTTATTAATCAAAAGCATTAAATTACATGAAGTGGGATTGCAATTCAACAAGTATATTCATGCATCACAGTTTTTACAAATACCAATTACAACATAAGGAGATACAAAGACTATTATAAAAGAACTACGATCTAATCTTCTGAATATCATTGGCTCCAATCCCCTGAAAACTGTTAGTCATTCATATTTATAGTTGAAAGGCAAATAAAGAAAAACTTGAAAAGAATTTAGGTTTCCGTCAGACCCATCATGTGTAGATACTGCTCATTGAGATACCTCACCGTCTGGAGCCAATCAGCACATATCACGAATTAGGATTTCATTACTTGGTGTTAAACAAACTTGAATTGTCAGGTAACCATAAAAATGTGCAAATAGTGCCTAAAAGATCACACGGTAAAAAGGTAAAATACCCTATGGTAAAGAAGTAACAAGCCACAGTAAAAAGATAAGGATGCACCACTGTAAAAGGAGATGAGGACCAGCCTCCCGCCGAAGCCAGCCCCATTCCTTCTCCCTTAAGCATGCAAAGACTCTAGTACAAAGCTCCTAAGAACAAGCCTAATCCAGAGAACACCAAAGCAAGAAGGAGCAAAGGAGGCCACCAAGATCACAAACCATCAAGAGCCCAAGCCCCAGGAGCAAGAGGATACCACTATAATTTCAAGCTATTAGGAGCACAAACCAGGAGCAAGAGGAAACCACCAGGAGTCAAGAGAACAAAAGATAGAAAATAGGAGACCAAGAGCAAGATCATCACCGGCTTCCTTACCATCCACAACATTACATTTCGGAACCCTTAATCCATTCCCACAATCATAGGTAACCCATTATCCATACCACTACCACAGCATAGGAGGACACAGTAGGAAACTAGAATATATGTACTAGTGGTTTCAGCGAGTGTGTGCTAGAAGTTGCGTCATCCGTGCCTGATGATCACCTCGTACTCCCTGACTTATGGGAGATCACCGAGTGTTATCACGGCGCTATCCATCAATAGCAAACCCACCCATGTTCATCATTAACAATATAATGAACTATGTGTTCACAATCATATACCAATTGCATAGCAAAAAAATCATAAGAATCATTAAGTAAAGGGAAAAGGAAAGACAACCAGGGGTGTGTAAGGACCCGAATCCATTGATTTGAACCCACTGTGTTTACCGCACTAGTCCCAGGATCAACGCTAGTGCACACAACTCAACATCGGTACATATCACATCATACTCAACGATAATAGAATAATAGTTCATTTATTGATATAGCTAAATGTATGATCTTATGACCAACTTACATTATTAAGCCACGCAGCGCAAGACTGGAAATATAAGCTAATAATTAAGCAGTGGAAAGTAGAAAACGTAGATAGCTCATCAGTTCACCACAGGCAACCGACAAGGCTCGGACCCTAATGATTCGTGTCTTCCTGGACTTCCTCTTCCAACACAGGTGCAGATTCTTCAACTGTTGATTATTGTTGTTTGGCAAGGGTGAGTACTTAAGCACTCAACAAGTTGTGCACAGAATGCAATTCTATATATCTATATGCAGGGCTTATTCCAATGGATAGGCTATCATGGCTATTTTGCAATAAGCAATATTTATGAACAAATATAATATTTAGATTGTAAAGACTTGTAAAACAAATAGCAATAATAAATAGATTCAGTATTTCTCAAGTAAACCAAGTTTCCAATCCAAAGTCAAATTCCATCTTCCACATGGCATTCCACCATCCCAACCAAATTGTCCATTTAATTAAGCTAACCCTTAGCTCAGTAATTCGGGCGTTGCTCAATACATGAAAGCACGGCTATCCGAATAGTTTACACTCTGCGGAGGTTATGCACTTTACCCACGTGATACAACCAAACACCACCAAGGCGAGTGATTATAACAAAGCCTTTACAATCTTGTTGGCTTAACCCGATACTACCGCTAAGGTTTCAACACTTGGTGGGATGGTTACCACATCTAGGGCCCCCTCTTGCGCCATGTGAATTACTCCATAACTCGGGAACTCACACCGACCACGATAGTACCAAAATTAAGATATTGCAAATTACTCATTAAGTGGCCCATACGGACATGTGGTTGCATGATTGACTCAGGTCAAAGGCTTGCAAGGTTAAGTCCTTAGAGTGATCAAGGCAAGACATCCACATACCCTCTGCCCATCGGGCCCACCTTGGCATCCTCGCCCCTTGTCACTTGCCCCAATCTAAATGATTATCACCCAATTGATTACCAAGCACCACGTGCTATCAACAATTCAACATCGTTGCGTGACATGACTCGCCACAACAACTCAATCTCATCGTGTGATCCCACATGACACACAAGTTCATAACATTGTTCTATATTTCATTAATCAAGATTAATTATCAATGATTCCAACACATGTGATGACGTGGCATGGCTAA
Source organism: Otatea glauca (assembly GCA_036346275.1). Classification (NCBI taxonomy): domain Eukaryota; kingdom Viridiplantae; phylum Streptophyta; class Magnoliopsida; order Poales; family Poaceae; genus Otatea; species Otatea glauca. Next base: position 65,476 of record JAYEVK010000258.1, on the reverse strand, counting down.
GCATCTAATACGGACTAACCATCCCATGTTAATTATAATTACTAACCAACTATATTGAACCAATCTAGGGTGACAATGGATCATGGCATACAATGACAAGGTAGGGTATAAATCAATCTGGTATATTAGCTAAACCCAATCTAATTTATACAGCAATTTTATAAACATGGGTTCAACATGATCAAAGCACAACTTGCCTTGGAATAGGTCCTGATCTAGTTCTGGAACTTGCTCTTGAGTTGCTGGATCTTCCTCCGAAGCGTCGTACAATTCAACGTCTACGCGTACCGAAGGAGAAAAGCAAATAAATACCAAAACAGAGAGCAAATGAACTCCAAAAATTAAATAAAATTCACCATTAATTAGATTTCAATTTTACAAATTTTTAGAAATTTGAATCACTCAAATCCGAGTTACGATGCAAAAGATATAGCCTTTTGAAGTTTGAAATAAATACTGAAATTGCAAAAATAAGAAAATAAGAATTAACAGATTTATTTTTAAATCGAAAACAGATTTATTGCGTCATCATGACGTCAGCCTTGGTCCGAAGCGCTCCGGTGCTGACACATGTCCCCTCCGTCCATAGACTGCGTCTACGATTTCCTTGGGTTCACGATGCACCCGGTTCACGCGCGCTTGGGCCACTGACGTGCGGGTCCCGCACCAAGCCGACTGGACGTCACTGCGCCGCTTACCCGGCATGCCACGCCAGCGCCACGTCACCGCCCGATCTGAGCTGGCTGCCATGCGGGCGACACACGGCGACGAACTAGCAAACCACGTCGACGGCGCGGACACCTAGGGTCATCGGCGGCGGTCGGAAGTACCTTGACACGCCTCAACTGCGGCGGTGGCGCGGTCGACGTTTCTCGGATCACCGAGCGATGGCGGCGAGGACTTCTTCAGCGGCGATGACTTCCACGAGGTTCTTCTACTCGGCGTTCTTGGGCGGGACCAAGGTGCGCCACGGACTTCTTCTCGGCGGCGGATCTAAAGGTCTGGTTGCGTGCCTCGAGCTCCACGGACGATGGCGGAATCGAAGAAAAAGCGGCGGCGGCGCTCGGTGCTTAACATGAAATCCCGACGAACGGCTGCGGTTTTAGGTCTACGCGCTTAGGGCTTTTGCTCATGGCCTCCTGGCGAACGCGGCGCGCCCCTTTTATAGCCCTAGGAGTCCGTGCCCCGCCGGCTTCTACCGCGGTGTCCATGGCCGAAACGGAGCTGGACTCGGAGTCCTCATCCGAGATGATGCACCAGGCCCCGACATGTGGCAGGATAACGGCGCGGATTTCCTCGCGACACGGCTCCATCCGGGACGCCAACGGATCGCAACGGCCAAGATCTTCCAGAAGGAATCCGCGGGCCGCGCCGAAATGGGATGAGCGGAAGTAATGGGCTCCAGCCCATTACTGCTAAACGAATTTTTTTCTAGATTTTTCTTTTAAAACAATTACAAAAATTTATTTAGTTGGTTTTAGGCAAATAAATATTCAGGAAAAATCACCGAAAAATCTCAAAAATACTTTGAGACATGATGGACTTAAATAAAATATTTTTGGCAAAACTTTATTTTAACTTTGCATAACTTTAAATAGATTTGATCAAAAGGTCAATATTCATCATTAAAAATTAATTCAAATAAATCCTGAAAAATCCAAATAAATTCCAGAAAATCATAAATGCACATTTAAGCAATAAAATATTATTTGGACAAATTTTGGGATGTTACAGGGTGGGTAGAAGAACAGGGGGAAGGGTTGGGCGAGCCCAAGGCAGGGGCAGCGTGGCCCAGGAGCTAATCCGACGGGGACAGGCCCGATGGGGAACCAGGCGACCAGAGGGAATGAGACCTGGGGCGGTAGAGGAGGCGACCTAGGGTGGTGCCAAGCACAGGGCGCATGGCTGCGCTAGTGCTAGTCGGTTGTGGAGCCCAGCTAGTTGTGGAGCTAGGGTGATGGAAGTGAGCGAGAGGCGGCTCAGGGGAGCCCGAGTGGGGGTATTGACGGGGGAGACCGGCATAGGGCGACGTCGGGAAGAGGAGAGGGCCGGTGTGGGGCAGCCAGGTGGAGAGGGTGGCTCGAGGGGTAGGCGAGGTAGCTCGAGGCGTGAGCAAGGCAGATCGGGGGACACACGAGGAGATGAAGACGGTGGCGACTGGGGGCCGGCGGGGCCGGAGGTTGGAGGTCAGTGGCGATCGAAGGCAACAGGGATCGAGCGGCTAGCGGCAAGAGTCGGCCTGCGCCATGGCCAGGAACCGAGAGAGAGAGAGAGGATAGGGGAGGAAGAAGGATAAGGTTGGCCCAGGGTAGGGAAAAAGAAAAGAAAAGGGAAGGAGAAAGGAAAAAGGAAAGGGAAAGGAAAAAAGAGAAGAAATGAAAAGAAAAAAATAACAAAAGAAAAGAAGTGAAAAAAATAAAATAAAATAAGAAATATATATAAAGATAAATATAATAAACCGCAATAACACTTATAGGAATTTGTAGTAAAATTTGAAAATATAAAAGAGAAAAATTTTAGCGAATAATTAAGTAAAGAAACATATACAACTGGCAACTGCCATGATGATTAAAAGTAGGAAAATAATACCTCTATTGGAAGGAAATCATGACCCAAAATTATAATGAGCAACATAGATTAAAATACGCCAAATAAAAATGTGTAAACCTAAAATGTCCCAAATTAAAATGCACCAATTTAAATTACGATAAGTCAAATCATACCAAACTAAAATACACTAAGTTAAAATACATCAAATTAAAATACCCTAAAATTGGAAGTATGTAGTATACATATATTAATTTAAATCAAGTCAAGGAAGGGTTGGACACCGTGAAATATGTAAAAATCTATTATCCCTTAAAATATGACATCTTTGTAATTTCAAGAATGAAATTAAATTCGACAGTAGGTCACTTTTAGAATCCATGTAAGGATGCCTATTTTCAATTTAATCCAGGCAAGTTTTCGTGATCATATAATTTCTAATCAAATGTATTTGTTTATATGTGTTATCATCGATGCATTGGAATAATTTTTTTGAAGAAACCCTAAATCGGATGTGGTTGGAAATTTGAATTGATGATGAAAAGGTGATGCATATGTATAAGTATATATATAGGGAGTAACGCCAATGTGCAATGAAGTAGGGGTACAATTAGGATTAGGAATGCCATCGATGTGCATTGAAGTTGGGTACAATTGGTATTGGGAGTACCACCGATATGCATTAAAGTCAGGATACAATTGGTATTAAGAGTGTCGCCGATGTGCATTAAAGTCGGGGCACAGTTGGTATTAGGAGTGCCGCTGATGTGCATTGAAGTCGGGGTAAGATTATAATTAGGAATACCGCTGATGTGAATTGAAGTTGGGGTATAGTTGGTATTGTATAAATGAGAATTGGTAGTAGCATGTTTGATAGTTGAAAACCGGAAATGCAGATTTTTATAATTAAAAACCCTATTTTCTGAAAAGGATTTGAGGAAGGATTCCTGAAATTATTTTGGAGAAAACTGATATAATGTATTTTTTTTATTATTATTGCTTGCTGAGTACTCTTGTACTCACACTTGGTTAACTCCTCCTTTGCTTAGAGAATTGCTCCGATGGTCAAGCGACTGGTTTAGACCTAGATCCCAAGGGTGCCTACGAGGTAGGGGTGAGGGTCATCCATAGAATCAGATATACAAGGATGTAAGCTACCAGGAGGGTTAGGAAGTTTGGTAGATCGTACATCCGCTTTTGTTGGACCTTGGGTGATAAGTACTTTTGTATTATATTTTTGTTGTATTTGGATCGTATATTGTGAGATCATGTGCTGAAAAATTGGCTTAGTGATGAAATTGGCATTGCAAAGTGGTTGTGTTCATGGCATGTGTTGTGCTTTTGCATGTGCTGTTTCAGATGTTTACTTGATATGCTTGTGATAGCATGATAATGATTTTGTTTTACGTAATGCACTCGTGTGAGTGATTACATGGATTGACTAGTGTAACATCCCAAAATTTGGCCTAATTATGTTTTTATTGCTTAAATGTGCATTTATGATTTTCTGGAATTTATTTGGATTTTTCTGGATTTATCTGAATTAATTTTTAAATTAAGTTTATTACCCTTTTGTTCAAATTTAGTAAAATCTGTGCAAAATTAAAATAAATTTTTGCCAAAAATATTTTATTTGAGTCCAGAATGTCTCAAGATATTTTTGAGATTTTTCTGGGATTTTTCCTTATAATTTATTTGCCTAAAACTAATTAAATGAATTTCTAGAATTATTTAAATTAATAAAGTTTTAAAAATATCTTTGAACAGTGTTGGGCCGAAGCCCAACACTGTGCGCTTGGGGCCTGGTCGGTGCGGCCCAGTCCAGCCCACGAATCGCAGCGGAGGGAAACCCTAAATCCGCAGCCGTTCGTGCGCGATCCAACGGTCCGGAGATGGCCGCGTGTGCGATCGTGTCTTGGCCGTCGGATCGGGACACGTGTCACGTCGTCGTTCATCGTCTCCGTTCCGGACTCGGAGTCCGCCGCCGTAACGGCGTCGAACTTCTTTGCCCTGTAGAGCTCGGACGTCGAGGCTATAAATAGGGGGGTAGCACCCCGAGGTTATGATTGGCGCCGCATCTTTTAGTCGGAGGGTTTACGCAAGAAGCGATCGTAGAAACGCTGCCGCGAGCTCGCCGGAGTTGAAGCGTGGAACCGCCATGGTTTTTGCCCAAGAACGTCGCCGATCCGCTGTCTTCCGTCGCTTGGGCTGCGGGACCGAGTTCGCCGAACCGTGCGCGTCGGATCTCCGTCATCTTGTCGCGAGAAGTCGCGCGGGCGCCGCGTCGTGGTCGTCTTCTCCATCTCGGTGAAAGGCACCGCCGCGCGTCGTCATCCTCTCGCGCTCGCGTTCGGCCGTCGATCTCGGGTAAGCCGTTGGATGAGGGCACGCGTCGAGTAGATCGTAGCCATCCGATTCTTTTCCTCGGACCGGATCGAGCGCGCATGAGACCGATCGAGTTGCGGCGCGTGTCGGGCGTGGAGTGCCGAGGCGTCGTGGACCGAGTTCACTTTGTGGTCTCGTGTTGCGCGTGGACTCGATCCATAAGCGAGACGCGTGTCGGCTTGTGATTGGCCCGAGTATTCTTGGCGTCATGCTTGCGTCATAATTGCATTTTTCAATTGGAAAATTAATCCGATTGGAAATTCTGTGATGATGACATCATGCTGACATAATAAATCGCTTTTTCAGTTTAAAAATAAATCTGTTAAATCTGATTTTCTGATTTCAGTATTTATTTCAAACTTCAAAAGGCTATATCTTTTGCATCGTAACTCGGATTTGAGTGATTCCAATTTCTAAAAATTTGTAAAATTGAGATCTATTTAATGGTGAATTTTATTTGATTTTTGGAGTTCAACTTCTCTCTGTTTTGGTATTTATTTACTTTTCTTCTTGATGCAGCGTGAGGCGTTGAATTGTGCGGCGCTTGAAGGAAGATCCGACAACTCAAGAGCAAGTTCGAGAACCAGATCAGGACCTATTCCAAGGCAAGTTGTGCTTTGATCATGTTGAACCCATGTTTATAAAATTGCTATATTTGATTTACCCTATTGCATATATTTCAAATATACAATTGTTTTAAATTAGATTGGGTTTAGCTAATATACAGATTGATCTACACCCTACCTTGTCATTGTATGCCATGATCCATTGTCACCCTAGATTGGTTAAATATAGTTGGTTAATAATTATAATCAACATGGGAGAATTAGTTCGTATTAGTTGCTTAGCCATGCCACGTCATCACATGTGTCAGAATCATTGATAATTAATCTTGATTAATGGAATATGGAACAATATTATGAACTTGTGTGTCATGTGGGATCACACGATGAGATTGAGTTGTTGTGGCGAGTCATGTCACGCATAGCGATGTTGAATTGTTAATGGCACGTGGTGCTTGGTAATCAAGCGGGTGATAATAATGTAGATTGGGGCAAGTGACAAGGCGAGTATGCCAAGGTGGGCCCGATGGGCGAGAGGTATGTGGATGTCTTGCCTTGATCACACTAAGGACTTAACCTTGCAAACCTTTGACCTAAGTCAATCATGCAACCACATGTGCAGTATGGGCGACCTAGGTGATTAATTTGCAATGTCTTAACTTTGGTACTATCTTGGTCGGTGTGAGTTCGAGTTATGGTGTAATTCACATGGCGCAAGAGGGGGCCCTAGTTATGGTTTCAGACCCACGATGTTGAAACCTTAGCGGGTAGTATCCGGTTAGGCGAGCATTGTAGAGGCTTTGTTATAATCACTCGCCTTGGTGGTGTTTGGTTGTATCACGTGGGTAAAGTGCATAACCTCTGCAGTGTGAAACTATTCGGATAGCCGTGTTCGCGGTATTGAGCAATGCTCGAAATTACGATTAAGGGTTAGTTTAATTAATTGGACAACTTGGTTGGGATGGCGGAATGCCATATGGAAGATGGAATTTGACTTAGGATTGGAAACTTGGTTTACTTGAGAAATCTTGAATTTATTTACTATTGATATTTGTTTCTGATCTTTACAATCTATTTCTTGTATTCGTTCATAAATCTTGCTTATTGCAAAATAGCCATGATAGCCTATCCATTGGAATAAGCCTTGCATATAGATACATAGAATTGCATTCTGTGCACAACTTGTTGAGTGCTTAAGTACTCACCCTTGCCAAACAACAATAATCAACAGTTGAAGAATCTACACCTGTGTTGGAAGATGAAGTTCAGGAAGACACGAGTCATTAGGGTCCGAGCCTTGTCGGTTGCCTGTGGTGAACTGATGAGCTATCTACGTTTTCTACTTTCCGCTGCATAATTATTGGTTTATTTTTCAGTCTTGCCCTGCGTGGTTTAATAATGTAAGTTGGTCATAAGATCATACCTTTAGATATATCAATGAATGAACTATTATTCTATTATCGTTGTGTATGATGTGATATGTACCAATGTTGAGTGTGTGCACTAGCGTTGATCACAGGACTAGTCACGGTAAACACGATGGGTTCGAATCGATGGATTCGGGTCCTTCAGAGGTGGTATCGAGCATCTTGTTGTAGGTCTTGGCCTAGATAGTATGGAGGTGTCTGTGTCGGTCCAAAATTATTTTCTAAAAGAAAATCTAAACTTGACTAATAAAACACTCTCGACTCATCTCATTCTCTACTTCTCGCCTTTGCTGAATTTACCGTTTTACTTGCCGTTTGGAGGAGAACTTATTCAAAGTTCTTGTGGAGCGGATGTCGATCGTTCGAACTTTGAGAGTCGTGACGGCTACGCCATGGAGGCGTGGAGAGTTCTTGAGACGCTTGAGGCTTCTATCGTCCGCTTTACCGAGGAGGCGGTGGTTGATTAATGGTGTACACCGAGAATTTATTTGCAAGCGATTATCTACGCTCGGAGAGCGAGGAAGCTAGCGGACCAATCAACATCTCCGCGAGAAGATTCTCGTGCGAGGTTGCAATTGAGGTCGCTCGACTTGCTCTTCGCCATGTCTGCGCGACTTCGCCGACGAGCTTCACGACTCGGTGTTCGCCTTCACCCGGATGTGCAAGCATGCCGGCGCCGACGGATCGTGGAGGGCGAGTGTGCCACGACCACACACCTTGCGGAGTTCGCCCTTGCCGGGAGGATCACATGAGAGAGACTACTCGGGGCCGGAGGCGTATGCGAGGAACTCGAGTAGCGAGCGGAGCTTGAGGTGACCGTGCTTGACCATCGGAATGATCAGGAGCTGGGAGAGGCCCTAGAGGCGATCGAGGATGAGTTGGGCGCGTGACTCGAGGAGTTCGAGGAGCAGTTGGAGAGTCAGGAGGATCGAGGAGCAAGAGTGGCGCCAAAGGGAGTGCGGACCCGTTGTGGCGAAGACCCAGTAGTAGGTCATCGGGATAGGTTCGCTCCATGCGGCTCACCCACGGTGTATGCGGGGTCGACCTCGGCCAGTGGTGGATGAGTGAGTGTCGACCTTGGAGCGTGTTGAGACTCGAGTGTGAGTCGCGTCTTTAAGTTAGTCTTTACCTTTTTAGTTGGCGTTAAGGTTTAGTGTTTAGTTTGCTTCTTTGTAATCTTGAGTGTGCGGTTATGTGTTGCAAAGCTTGTAGGCTTAAATAAGCGGCCATACCAAGAATAATAAAGAATTATTTCAGTTGGGTATAGCCTATCTCCCCGCTTTAAAAAGTCTTACTTCTTATCTATGCTACACCTACCTTTCCTAACCCAAGAGGCAATCATCAGATGGTGAATACTCGAGGGAACAACGGTGCTTCAGGAAGTGGGTGCGCGAGCGACAACCCCAATGATGGAGGCAGCCCTCAACCACCACCGAGACATGCGAGAATCTGGGGCGTTTCTTGCGCGTAGACTCAACTAATGCGAGACCATGATGCGATAAATCATGCGGCAGATGACCAATCGCAAGACCAACAACAACAACCACAGCAGCAGAACAACCATGGTGGACCTCGACCTCACTCAAAGCTATCAGATTTTATGAGGACTAGGCCACCAACTTTTTCGAGGAATGTGAACCCTTTGGAAGCCGATGGTGGCTTAGGAAAATTGAGAAGAAGCGCACATCACTCGGTGTGAGGGCAATGAGAAGGTGCTCTCGCCTCTCATCAACTTGAAGGAACCGCCGCGAGAATGGTGGGAGAATTATGCGCGCTCATGGAGCCCCACAAGAGATCACACAGGAGGAGTTTACTAATGCTTTCCACAATATCATGTCCGGAGGGAATGAGGACCTTAAGAAGGAAGAGTTCAAGGCTTTGAAACAAGGAGGCCAACCGGTGGCGAGTACGAACAAGTTTACTCGATTAGCTCCTATGCCCTCAAGGCGTAGCGACAGATAAAGCTAAGCGATCTCGTTTCATGAAGGGACTGAATTGAGATGCGGTGGGATTGATCACCCACAATTTTCGGACTTTGAGAACTAGTCAATAAGGCTTTGATCCTAGAAGATAAGCGCAAAGAGTGGGTGAAAACCGTAGCGCTTAATGACTAATCGAGTGGGCGTCCAAACCATCTACGTTTGAGGATGTCACCACAACAATTTGCTAGGTTCCAACCGACGGTAGTGAACAAGACATCAACCCCGCACCTCGCCCGCCAATCGAACTTCCGGACACGGCCAGGCAACAATGCACGAGGAGGAATCAACGATCTGCGGTGAAAAGATGCTATACATGCAATGAGCGGGCACTTTTCTAATAGGTGTCCACGAAGGAGGCATCACGCCGTTCATTTCAACTTGGGAACAACACCGCCAAGGCACCAACCTCGGGAGGAAATCGTGCGCCGGTCAATGCGGAGCAACCCGCAATCAACGGTGCGCGGAAGGATCAACCACATCACCGCGGATGGAGCTCGGGGAGGCTACGGGCGTCGTCTTGGGTAAGTTTACGGTCAACTCGATTACACTGCTACGATTTGTTTGATTACGGAGCTTCGCATTCGTTTGTTTCTCAAAGTTTTGCAACCAGAATGGATTTAAAGTGGTGAATCTTAAGTGTGTGCTCTTAGTCAAGCCCGGGATCGAGCTTAGATCTAGCCTTGGGTGCTTGGGAGCTAAGTTGCTTATGGATGGGATAGAATTTCTAGCGAATCTTATCTTGATAGATCGCAATCCTAGACGTCATCCTTGGAATGGATTGGCTGTCTAAGCATAAGGCCGTTTTGGATTGTGGCGAAGGATCGTAACTTTGGAAGGCCCTAGTGGCAAAAAGTAGAATTTCAAGCGACCGATTCGTGATGGGCGATTAGTGGTCAGCGGCGTGAAAGCCATCGACATGGAAGATGTGCGATGGTCGAGAATATCGGATGTGTTTCGGAAGATTTGCGGGATTGCCGCGGATCGTGATATCGAGTTTGTCATTGAATTAGCACAGGGACATCATTGATATCAAAGAGACCATATCGGATGCCTACCGAAGCGAGTTAGTGGAAATGAAGAAGCGATTGAGGCGCAAGAAAAAGGTTTCATTAGACCTAGTTCATCACCATGGGAGCCCGGTTTTGTTTGTTCGTAAAAGGGCGGAAGTCTTAGAATGTGCATCGATTATCGTGCCTTTGAATGAAATAACGATCAAGAATAAGTATCCGTTGCCCGGGATCGATGACTTATTTGATCGATTAAGAGGAGCTGGAGTTTTCTCCAAGATAGATCTTCGTTCGGGATATCATCGATTGAAGATCCGGCGGAGGATGTGCCTAAGACTGCGTTTTCTACGCGATATGGACATTATGAGTTCACAGTCATGTCATTTGGATTGACGAATGCCCTGCATATTTCATGAACATGATGAATAAGGTTTTCATGGAATATTTGGATAAGTTCGTTGTAGTCTTTATAGGCGATATCTTGGTTTACTCGAAGGCAGAGGAAGAGCACGCGAACATCTAAGAATGGTTTTAGGCAGAGCTACGAGAGCATCACCGTATGCTAAGTTTAGCAAGTGTGAATTTTGGAAGGAAAAGGTTGAATTTCTTGGTCATGTAATGACTACTAAAGGAGTTGCGATTGACCCGACAAAGTGGATGCGATGTTGCATTGGGAGCAACGAAGTCATTACTCGGATCCGTAGTTTTACGGAATGGCGGGATATTACCGTCGGTTCATAGAAGGATTCTCGACAATTGCTAAACCCACGCGATTGTTGAAGAAGGAAAAGAAGTTTGCATGGGCGCTTGAGTGCGAGAAGAGCTTTATGGAATTAAAGAAGCGTTTAACGACAGCCCCCGTATTAGTGTTGCCAGATGTGCAGAATGGATTTGATATTTATTGTGATGCTTCAAAGCAAGGCTTGGGATGCGTGTTAATGCAAGAAGGCAAAGTCGTTGCTTATGCATCAAGACAGTTAAGACTGCATGAAGTGAACTACCCAACGCATGATTTGGAGTTAGCTGCCGTAGTGCATGCCTTGAAGATATGGCGTCATTATCACATAGGAAATAGATGTGAGATATATACAGACCATAAGAGCCTGAAATACATATTCACTCAAGCAGATCTGAATATGAGACAACGAAGATGGCTAGAGCTAATTAAGGATTATAATGTGGGAATTCATTATCATCCCGGGAAAGCCAATGTGGTAGCAGATGCTCTGAGTCGAAAGAGCCATAGCGCAAATCGCTAACAATGGGGATCAACGAATTATGCAAGGAATTTGAAACTAAGGTTGGAAGTCGTTCATGAGGAATGGTAGTCAGACTGAAGTAAAGCCAACATTGGAGGATCGGATCGGTGAAGGCGGAAAGATGACGATAAAATTTCTAAGATCAAGCCTAAAAAGGAAGAAGGCCTAGCCGTAGATTTCACTCTAGATGAGCAAGGAACCATGTTTTTCAAAGGCCGAATTTGCGTGTCGGATAAAAAGGGACTGAAACAATTGATTCTTGAGGAAGCTCACGATTCTAAGTACTCGATTCATCCGGAAGTGCCAAGATGTACGAGATTTGAAAGAGAGATTTTGGTGGCCTAACATGAGCGTGAAGTAGCCGAGCATGTTGCTTTATGTGGCGTATGTCGGAGGGTAAAAGCCATGCATCAAAGACCAGTAGGTTTGTTGCGACCATTGAAAATTCGGAATGGAAGTGGGAGAAATCGGAATGGATTTTATCACGGTTTACCTAAAACTTCGAGAGGTTACGATTCCATTTGGGTTATTGTGGATCGTCTAACCAAGGTCGCCCATTTTATCGATGAAAGAGCACTTATTCGGGAGATCGTTTAGCGGAGTTGTACATGTCAAGGACTGTATGCTTGCATGGAGTGCCCAAGAAGATTGTGTCGGACAAAGGTACCCAATTTACCTCAAGATTTTGGAACAAGTTGCACGAAGCAATGGGAACCCGTCTGAATTTTAGTACAGCATATCACCCGAGACAGATGGTCAGACCCGAAAGAGTAAATCAGATTTTGGAGGATATGTTGAGAGCCTGTGCTTTAGCTTATACTACGACGTGGGATAAGTGTTTGCCATATCACGAATTCGATTACAACAATAGCTATCAAGCTAGCTTGCGGATGTCACCATTTGAGCGTTGTATGGGCGTGCTTGTCGTACTCCATTAAATTGGAGCAAGCAGAGAACGTTTGGTTTTGGGCGGATATTCTAGAAGAAGCGAGAAAGTCAAGTTGCAATGATCGAGAGGAGGTTGAAGATAGCACAGTCAAGGCGGAAGAGTTACGCAGATAACCGTCGCCGAGATTTGAGTTTTGAATCGAGAAGATCATGTGTATCTCGGGGTTACCCCTCTTAAGGCGTTAAAAGATTTCACGTTAAAGGAAGCTCGCGCCAAGATATGTCGATCATTCAAGATTACGAGCCGTCGAGGAGGTAGCTTATCGATTAGAGTTGCCTCGATCATTGGCGAGAGTGCATGATGTATTCCATGTGTCGCAGCTTAAGAAGTGTCTCGAGTGCCAACAGAGCAAACCCGTTGGATGCAATAGAGTGCAAGAAGATTTGGCGTACAAAGAGCAGGGTCGAATTTTGGATGTTATGGGCGCAAGACCGAAACAAGTCTATTAAGCTTTGCGAGTTCGATGGAGCAATCATTCAAGGTGAAGCCACTTGGGAGCGAGAAGAAGATTTGAAGTCAGAATTCCCAAACCTATTCTCTAGTTAGCCCTGAATCTCGGGTCGAGATTCTGTTAAGGGAGGGAGGTTTGTAACATCCCAAAATTTGGCCTAATTATGTTTTTATTGCTTAAATGTGCATTTATGATTTTCTGGAATTTATTTGGATTTTTCTGGATTTATCTGAATTAATTTTTAAATTAAGTTTATTACCCTTTTGTTCAAATTTAGTTAAATCTGTGCAAAATAAAAATAAAATTTTGCCAAAAATATTTTATTTGAGTCCAGAATGTCTCAAGGTATTTTTGAGATTTTTCTGGGATTTTTCCTGATAATTTATTTGCCTAAAACTAATTAAATGAATTTCTAGAATTATTTAAATTAATAAAGTTTTAAAAATATCTTTGAGCAGTGTTGGTGAAGCCCAACACTTTGCGCGCTAGAACTTTGTCGGTGCGGCCCAGTCCGATACGAATCGCGGCGGAGGAAACCGTAAATCCGCGGCCGTTAAATGCGCGATCCAACGGTCCGGAGATGGCCGCGTGTGCGATCGTGTCTTGGCCGTCGGATCGGGACACGTGTCACGTCGTCGTTCATCGTCTCCGTTCCGGTCTCGGAGTTCGCCGCCGTAACGCCGTCGAACTTCTTCGCCCTGTAGAGCTCGGACGTCGAGGCTATAAATAGAGTAGCACCCGAGGTTCGCATGATTGGCGCGCATCTTTTGGTCGGAGGGGTTTCGCAAGAGCAGTCGTAGAACGCCACCGCGAGCTCCCCGGAGTTGAAGCGTGGAACCGCCGCGGTTTTTGCCCGAGAACGTCGCCGATCCGTCGTCTTCCGTTGCTTGGGCTGCGGGACCGAGTTCGCCGAACCGTGCCGCGTCGGATCTCTGTCATCTTGTCGCCAGAAGTCCGTCGGAGCGCCGCGTCGTGGGTCGTCTTCTCCATCTCCGGTGAAAGGCGCCGCTGCACCGTCGTCATCGTCTCGCGCTCGCGTTCGACCGTCAGATCTCGGGTAAGCCGTTGGATGAGGGGCACGTGTGAGAGTAGATCGTAGCCGTCCGATTCTTTTTCCTCGGACCAGATCGAGCCGTGCGGGAGACCGATCAGATTGCGACCCGTGTCGGGCGTGGGTGCCGAGGGTCGTGGACCGAGTTCACTGTGGTCTCGCGCTGCGCCGTGGACTCAGTCCATAAGCCGAGACACGTGTCGGCTTGTGATTGGCCCGAGGTATTGCTGACGTCATGCTTGCGTCATAATTGCATTTTTCAATTGGAAAATTAATCCGATTGGAAATTCTGTGATGATGACGTCATCATGAGGTCACGCTGACGTCATAAATCGCTTTTTCAATTTAAAAATAAATCTGTTAAATCTGATTTTACGATTTTCGATTTGATTTATTTCAAACTTCAAAAGGCTATATCTTTTGCATCGTAACTCGGATTTGAGTGATTCCAATTTCTAAAAATTTGTCAAATTGAGATCTATTTAATGGTGAATTTTATTTGATTTTTGGAGTTCAATTTCTCTCTGTTTTGGCATTTATTTGCTTTTCTTCTTGATGCAGCGTAGGCGTTGAATTGTGCGGCGCTTGGAGGAAGATCCAACAACTCAAGAGCAAGTTCCGAACCAGATCAGGACCTATTCAAGGCAAGTTGTGCTTTGATCATGTTGAACCCATGTTTATAAAATTGCTATATCGATTTACCCTATTGCATATATTTCAAATATACAATTGTATTAAATTAGATTGGGTTTAGCTAATATACAGATTGATCTACACCCTACCTTGTCATTGTATGCCATGATCCATTGTCACCCTAGATTGGTTAAATATAGTTGGTTAATAATTATAATCAACATTGGAGGATTAGTTCGTATTAGTTGCTTAGCCATGCCACGTCATCACATGTGTCGAGAATCATTGATAATTAATCTTGATTAATGGAATATGGAACAATATTATGAACTTGTGTGTCATGTGGGATCACACGATGAGATTGAGTTGTTGTGGCGAGTCATGTCACGCAGCGATGTTGAATTGTTGATGGCACGTGGTGCTTGGTAATCAAGCGGGTGATAATAATGTAGATTGGGGCAAGTGACAAGGGGCGAGTATGCCAAGGTGGGCCCGATGGGCGAGAGGGTATGTGGATGTCTTGCCTTGATCACACTAAGGACTTAACCTTGCAAGCCTTTGACTGAGTCAATCATGCAACCACATGTGCAGTATGGGCCGACCTAGGCGATTAATTTGTAATGTCTTAACATTGGTACTATCTTGGTCGGTGTGAGTTCGAGTTATGGTGTAATTCACATGGCGCAAGAGGGGGCCACTGGTTATGGTTTTCGGACCCACGGTGTTGAAACCTTAGCGGGTAGTATCGGTTAGGCGAGCATTGTAAAGGCTTTGTTATAATCACTCGCCTTGGTGGTGTTTGGTTGTATCACGTGGGTAAAGTGCATAACCTCTGCAAAGTGTGAAACTATTCGGATAGCCGTGCTCATGGTATTGAGCAATGCTCGGAATTACTGATTGAGGTTAGTTTAATTAATTGGACAACTTGGTTGGGATGGCGGAATGCCATATGGAAGGTGGAATTTGACTTAGGATTGGAAACTTGGTTTACTTGAGAAATCTGAATTTATTTACTATTGATATTTGTTTCTGATCTTTACAATCTATTTCTTGTATTCGTTCATAAATCTTGCTTATTGCAAAATAGCCATGATAGCCTATCCATTGGAATAAGCCTTGCATATAGATACATAGAATTGCATTCATGCACAACTTGTTGAGTGCTTAAGTACTCACCCTTGCCAAACAACAATAATCAACAGTTGAAGAATCTACACGTGTTGGAAGATGAAGTTCGGAAGACATGAGTCATTAGGGTCCGAGCCTTGTCGGTTGCTGTGGTGGTGATGAGCTATCTCGTTTTCTACTTTCCGCTGCATAATTATTGGTTTATATTTTCAGTCTTGCCCTGCGTGGCTTAATAATGTAAGTTGGTCATAAGATCATACCTTTAGATATATCAATGAATGAACTATTATTCTATTATCGTTGTGTATGATGTGATATGTACCAATGTTGAGCTGTGTGCACTAGCGTTGATCCTGGGACTAGTGCGGTAAACACAGTGGGTTCGAATCAGTGGATTCGGGTCCTTACAACTTATTTTGTTTTATACAATGCGCTCGTGTGAGTGGTTGCATGGATTGATATTTAGTCAAGTCGTGGACTTGTGCTCGGAATTGTTTCTTGTTTATTCATGTGCAGGTGTTGCTTGAGGGCGCAAGGCGCGCAACTTGATCATCTAGGGCTTGGGACGCAGCGACTTCGATCGAGTAGTTCATCTTCGATCCGCATATGTGGTATGGAAATCTCTTTGTGATTATCATGAGGGTTCTAACACTGTCAAAGAGGTTCGTTAGGATATATATAAGAAAGAATACATGCGATTTGAGATGAAAACTGGTGAGTCACTAGATGATTTCTTTTCACGTTTCAATAAGATTCTTAGCAATTTACGTGCTGTTGGAGTTAGCTATGACGATGCTGCTAATGCTAGACAATTGCTTGGTGCATTAGACATGTCTATTTGGGAGATGAAAGTTACATCCATTAGAGAATCAACTGTCATGAGTACACTTACTTTAGATGTTCTTTTCTCTAAATTAAAAACTCATGAATTGGATGTTCTTGCTAGGAAGAATGATCATAAATCAATTGCTTTGACCTCCCAATCTAGCATGTCTCATAATAATGCTTCTTCAAGTTTTGCTTTGTCTTTCTTGTCTTCACTAACCGATGAACAGATTGAGGAATTTTCAGAAGAAGACTTGGCATCACTCTCTTCTCGTTTTAATAAAGCTTTGCAGAATGTGAGAATGAGGAAGAGAGTTGGTGGTGGCCCTCCAAGATGCTATGAGTGTGGTGATCTCAACCACATTCGTTCAAATTGTTCGAAACTTGCAGGTAAAGCATCAAGGGAGGAGAAGGACAATGACAAAAGAGAAGAGAAGAAGAAGTTCTCTCCAAGTGATAGAAAGAAGAAGAGCTTCATCAACCGCAAAGTTGTCCACCGGGTTCTTTCCGCTCTCGAACAAGTAAATCTGAGCGATGTGGATTCGGAGAGCAGTGAAGACGACACAACAATTCTAAGCAAGCATGAATTGACAGGTTTGTGTCTCATGGCTAAAAGCAGCGACAACTTCACCGATGATGATCATGACAGCGACTTCAATGAGGTAGAACCTTCTTACGATGAATTAGCTATTGCTGTTGCTCGTCTTGGTAAATTGCTTGAAAAACGTAACAAGAAAATTAAAAAACATGAGGTTCTTGTGGAATCTTTGAATGCTGAAATTGCTAGACTTAAATCTTTGATTCCTGATGATGATGCTTGCAAATCATGTGACTTAATTTATTCTGAGCTAACTTCAATAAGAAATGTTCATGCTTGAACTCTTGATAAGCTTAGAGATGAAATTGAGAAGAATGAGAAACGTGTTGCTTTGAATTGCAAACAAATTAAAGATGCTAGTTGCTCTATGTCAGGACCCGAATTTGCAAATCCGGACCCTCTGTGTATACCGCACTAGTCCAGGATCACGCTAGTGCACACAGGGTCAACATAGATGCTGTCATAGTCTTACACAGCGGAATATAGCATAACTTTAATAATTAATAGTAACTGTTGTCTTACATGATTATTGCCACACAGGCTTATAAAAGAAATAGCAAATAAGCGGCGGCGGAAAAATAAATAAGCGTAGCAGCTCCCCAGTTCACCGCAGGCAACTGATGAGGCTCGGACCCTAAGCATTCGCATCCATATAATCCTCCTCCACGAAGGGCGTAGATTCTTCCTCTTTTGAAGTTGTTGTTGTTGGGGTGAGTACATAAAGCACTAAACAAGTTGTGCACAGCAATGCAAGTCTAATATTCTATATGCTTGGCTTAATCCAAAGGAATGGCTAATATGGCTATTTTGCGATGAAGCGGCATTTAACAGAATCTGATAAATAGATTGAAAAGCGATAAAACAATAACGATAATTAATAGATTCAGCATTTATGAAGTAAACCAAATTTCCAATCCTAAATCAATTTCCACCTCCCATGGAACCTGCCATCCCAACAAGTTTTGTTTAACAAAAGTCTAACCCTTAATCAGTAATTCCCGAGCATTGCCCAATCTGGTGAGCACGGCTATTCGAATAGATTGTACACTCTGCAGAGGTTATGCACTTTACCCACACGATACAACCAAACACCACCAAGGCGGTGATCATAACAAAGCCTTTACAATGCTACACCTAGACCCGATCTTCGTTCGCTAAGGTTTCAACACTAAAGGGTTAAACCACCACAACAGGACCCCCCTCTTGCGCCATGTGAGTTAAACCGTAAACCCGGGACTCACTGTTCACCACGACAGTACCAAAATCTAGGCTTCACAAATTATTCAGCTACTTTGTCCCATTCCAGACATGTGGTTGCAAGAGAGACTCAGGTCAAAGGCTTGCAAGGTTAAGTCCTTAAAGTGATTAAGGCAAGACTTCCACATACCCCTTCCAATCCTGGCCCACCTTGGCACACTGCCCCTTGCCACTTGCCCCAATCTAAATCATTACGACGGTCTAACTAGTCACATGTTGATTATTAATATTAACCAATTATAATTCCACATCCTAGGGTGACAATTAGATCATGGCATAAAATTGACAAGGTGTGATTTAATTCAATTAGGCATATCATCTAATTCCCAAATTAATTGAAATCATTTATACACATAAAATATCATGCATAATTTAAAAGACAAAATAGCAATTTGGTGAAATTGGGTGCAACATGATCAAAGCACAACTTGCCTTGGAGTAGGTGCTGGTCTTGCTCTGAGCTTGGGTCTTGAAGCGATGAATCTTCCTCCGGATCACCGAGCAGTTCAACGTTTACGCGAAACGATGCCAAAATAGCAAATGAACACCAAAACAGAGAGCAACCAAACTCCAAAAATAAAATAAAATTCACCACTAAATAGACCTTGATTTTACAATTTTTTAGAAATTTGAATCACTCAAATCCGAGTTAAAATGCAAAAGATATAGCCTTTTGAAGTTTGAATAAATACTGGAAATACAAAAAATAGAATTTCCGATTTTCCAGAATTATTTTTCTACTGAAAAAGATTTTTATTGTGCAATGCTGACGTCAGCCCTGGCCCAGACCAATCAGGCGCTGCCACATTAGCTCGGCGCATGGACCCGGTCCACGGAACCGCTTCTGGTTCACCGTGGACGCGGCCCACGGCGCCTCGCGCCCCGCGCCCGCCACGCGGCGACCGGATCGCTGCGGCGCGCGCCGTGCCGACGCTTGACACGCGCGCCAAGCATCCGGGTGACGATCCGACGACTATCGATCTACTCCAGCGTGGCACTATCGACCGCTCATCTTAGATCTAACGGTCCATCTTACCGAGAGGTTCACTGGCGATGAGGATGATGCGGCGCGATCCGGGCGGTTGGCGAAGATCCAGCGGCACCGCGGCTCCGAGACACGACGGCGGGCTTGCACGAGAGGAGGAAGACGACCACCCGAGCGGCGCTTGGCGTGACTCGGCGAGAAGAAGCGGCGAGACTCAGCGCGGCACGACGCGAGAACTCGGATCTGGAACCCTTGCGGCGGACGGCGGCAGCGATAAGCGGAACCCAAGAAAACCGCGACGGCGAAGAGCAAACTCGGCAAGCTCTGCGAGGCTAGAGCGGCGACTCAGCGCGAAGGCTAGCAACGCGGATGCGCTGCAGGATGGCAATCTTTGGGTGCAGGCAATGGCTTTATAGCCTCGGCATGCGCGCAGGGAAGGAAACCCTAAATCACGCGGCGGCGACGGCAAGCGGCGGCGGATTCGGAAACCGAATCGGAGACGACAACCGAGAGCCGTCCGATCTGCAACGAGCGGCCACGATTAGATCTCGACCGTTCCAATCCAATCCGCACTTTCCAAAATCAACGGATGAGATCCAACCTTTCAAAAAAAAACACGATCCGATTTCTTCCACACGATCTTGATCCAACGGCTCGCAGGTGTTAGGGTTTCTGATCTCGTCTTTAAATCACACGCGTCCCTCTGCGATCCAACGGCCGACGCAGCACCGGCGACATGGCTTGATGAAGACCACAAGATGAAGATCTGACGGTTGGCATCTTTAGCGCGGCGACGCGGGCGGAGCAGGCCGCACAGCGGTGGGCCGCGCATGCAGACAGTACTGGGCTCGGCCCAGTATTGTTCACGTCGATTTTTCTAACGCTTTTCGATTAAAATAATTCCTGAAATTAGATTAATTCATTTAAGGCAATTAAAATATCAGGAAAAATCCAAGAAAATTCTCATAAATACTTTGAAACATTCTAACTCAAATATAATAGTTTTGACAAAACTTCATATTATTTTTATCTATATATAATTAGTTTTCACCAAAGGTTCAATATACTTAATTAAAATAAATTCAAATAATTTCTGGAAAATCCAATAAATTCAAAAAATCACCAAAATGCACATAAGTGAAATTATAGGCCAAATTTTGGGATGTTACAAACCTCCCCCCTTAACAGAATCTCGACCCCGAGATTCAAGGCTGACTAGGGAATAGGTTTGGAAATTCTATCTTCAGTCCTCTTCACGCTCCCGAGTTGCCTCATTCTCGAATGGTTGCTCCATGAACTCTGCAAAAGCGAATCGACTTGTTCACAGTTCTGGTCCATGACATCCAAAATTTTCATTGGTTGTTCCTTGTAGGTCAAATCATACGCAACTCAATCTCTTCCATAGGCGCTCTCTGCTGGCACACCAAGACACTTCTTGAGTTGTGACACATGGAACACATCATGCACACCGCCAAAGAATCGGCAATTCAAGCGATAAGCAACCTCCTCGGCGGCTCAAAATTTTGAACGGTCCAACGTATCTTGGGGCAAGCTTTCCTTTAGCGTGAAACCTCTTAACTCCTTTCAGAGGGGTAACTCTAAGATACACGAAATCGTCGGGCTCGAAACTTAGATCACGACGTCGATTATCAGCGTAACTCTTTTGCCTTGACTGTGCGATTTCCAACCTCTCTCTTATCATAGCAACTTGCTCTTCAGCTTCCTTGAGAATATCAGGGCCAAATATCATACGCTCTCTGTCTCATTCCAATTCGATTGGGTGCAGCAGCACGACCATATAAAGCCTCAAATGGCGACATCTGCAAACTAGCCTGGTAACTGTTGTTATAGCTGAACTCTGCATACGGTAAGCATTTGTCCCATGAAGTGGTGTAGGCTAAAGCGCAAGCTCTTAACATATCTTCCAAAATCTGATTTACTCTTTCTGTCTGACCATCGGTCTGCGGATGATATCTGTGGTGCTGAAGTTCAAACGCGTTCCCATGGCTTCATGCAATTTATCCCAAAATCTCGAGGTGAACTGAGTACCTGCATGCGACACTATTTTCTTAGGCACACCATGCAAACACACGATTCTGGCTATGTATAATTCTGCTAACCGGTCTCCTGAGTAAGTTGTCTTAATCGGGATGAAGTGAGCAACTTTGGTCAATCGATCCACAATGACCCATATAGAATCATACCCATTTTGAGTTCTTGGCAATCCGGTGATGAAATCCATACCAATTTCTTCCCACTTCCATTCTGGAACTTTTAACGGTTGTAGCAAACCTGCTGGTCTCTGGTGTATTGCCTTAACTCTCTGGCATATATCACACAAGGCAACGTTCTCAGCGACTTCACGCTTCATATTTGGCCACCAAAACCTCTCCCTCAAGTCCTGGTACATCTTAGCGCTTCCTGGATGGATTGAATACTTGGAATCGTGAGCCTCTTCCAAAATCAACTGCTTAAGCTCAGTGCATTTGGCACACAAATGCGACCCTTGAACCACATGGTACCTTGGTCATCCACGGTAAAGTCCTTTGCTAATCCTTCATCCTTTTTAGCCTTGATTCGGTTGATTTTCTCATCATCCTTTTGCCCTTCCCGAATCGATCTTCAGCGTCGGCTTTACTTCCAATGCAACTATGAATCATACGGAACCATTTCCAGTTTAACCACAAACTCTTTACACAACTCCGATTGATCTTCTTGTACCATCATATTTGCAATGTGGCTTTTACGACTCAAGGCATCAGCCACTACATTAGCCTTTCCGGGATGGTAGTGGATTCCCATGTTATAATCCTTGATCAGTTCCAACCACCTCCTTTGTCACATGTTAAGATCTGACTTGGTGAAGATATATTTCAAACTCTTGTGGTCCGTATATATCTCACATCTATTTCAAATGAGATAATGACGCCACAATTTCAAGGCATGCACCACGGCAGCCAATTCCAAGTCATGCGTAGGATAATTTCCTTCATGCGGTCTTAACTGCCTTGACGCATATGCGACCACTTTACCCTCTTGCATCAATACGCATCCAAGACCCTGTCTTGACGCATCACAGTATATATCGAAGTTGTTCTGAACATTAGGCAAAACCAACACTGGGGCTGTTGTCAAACGCTTCTTTAATTCCTCAAAACTCTTATCACAATCTGGCGTCCATGAAAATTTCTTTTCCTTTTTCAATAACTGCGTAAGAGGTCTCGCAATCGTCGAAAATCCTTCTATGAACCGGCGATAATATCCTGCCATTCCCAGAAAACTTCGGACTTGAGTGACAGACTTTGGTTGTTCCCAATGCAACATTGCCTCCACTTTGCTTGGGTCGACGGCAACTCCTTCTGCAGTCATAACATGACCGATAAATTCCATCTTTTCCTTCCAAAAGTCGCACTTACTGAATTTAACATACAGTTGTTGCTCACGCAGCTTTTCCAACACTAGCCTCAGATGATTTGCATGCTCTGCTTCGGTCTTTGAATACACCAAAATATCATCTATGAACACAACAACAAACTTGTCCAAGTATTCCATGAAAATCTTATTCATCAAGTTCATGAAATATGCCGTCGCATTGGTCAATCCAAAAGACATGACCGTGAACTCATAATGTCCATATCTTGAAGAGAATGCGGTCTTCGGAACATCTTCCATTCAAATCTTTAGCCGATGATATCCTGAACGAAGGTCTATCTTGGAAAAACTCCGGCTCCTCTCAAGCTGGTCGAGAATGGATCATCAATCCTTGGCAATGGATACTTATTCTTAACCGTCACTTCATTAAGTGCACGGTAATCAATACACATTCTAAGGCTTCCATCCTTTTTCCTGACAAACAAAACTGGCGCTCCCCATGGCGACGAACTTGGTCTTATAAAACCTTTCTCTAATAACTCGTCGATCTGTTTCTTCATCTCCACCAACTCATCGGTAGGCATCCGATAAGGTCTTTTGCTATTAGTGCGGTTCCGGTGCTAACTCAATAGCGAACTTCGATGTCACGATGCGCGGCATTCGGCAGATCTTAAAATACGTCTGGATATTCCACGACTCATCGCACGTCCTCTATGCCGCGGTTCTCATGCTATTAACCATTAATTGACCACCACGAATCGCTTTGCCGCTTGAAATTTCACTTTCTCTCCTCTAGGGCTTTCAATGGATACAACCCTTCGACCACAATCCAAAACTGTCTTATGCTTGGTTAACCAGTCCATTCCCAGAATGACATCTAAAGCTTGGGAATCTAGAATAATCAAGTTCGCTAGGAACTCTACCCCATTAATTATTAGCTTCACCCCCAAACACCCAAGGTTAGATCTTAACTCAGATCCTGGGGCTTGGACTAGCATCACACACTTAAGATTTTTCATGCTCAAACCATTTTCAGATGCAAAAGCTCGAGAAACAAAGGAATGCGAAGCTCCTGAATCAAATAATACTGTTGCAAGTACTGAGTTTACCAAAAACTTACCCAGTACGACGTCTGATGCTTCCTGGGCTCCATCGGCGGTGATGTGGTTGACTCTGCCTCGAATAGTAGCTTGAGGCGTCGTTCCTGCCTGTCCAGCTCCTCGATTCGCTCCCGTCATCGGTGCCTTAGCAGGTGTCGTTCCAAGGTTGAAACGCACTGGCGTGATACCTCCTTTCTGGGGACATCTATTAGCACAATGCCCCAGCTCATTGCAACTGTAGCACCTTCTGGCGGCTGACTTCTGCATTCCTCCTTGAGCATTGTTACCTTGGGCCGGCGTCTGATAACTTTGTCCTGGTGGTCGCGGTGCAGGTGTTGCTGGTTTGTTAACAGCTTGCGGTTGGAATCTAGCAAACTGTTGCGGTGTCATCCTCATTCGCAGGTGTTTAGGGCGTCCACCTGGGTTAGTCATCAAGCGCTTGTGATTTTCCCCAAGCTCCTTGCGCTTATCCTCCAGAATCAAAGCCTTGTTTACCAATTTTGGAAATGGAAAAGTGTGGGTAATCGGCCCACTTGCGACTCGAGTTTAGTCCTTTCATGAAGCGGATCGCTGGCCTTGTCCGTCGCTCGTCCTCGAAGCATAGCGAGCTAAGCTGCGTAAATTTGTTCAAGTAATCGGCCACCGGTTGGCCTCCTTGCTTAAGCGCCCTGAACTCTTCATTTTTCAGGTCCATCATCCCTTCCGGTACATGGTATGCTGGCGGAAGGCCGTTGCAAACTCTTCCCATGTGATTTCCATGGGTGCTTCATGAGCGACACAATAGTTCTCCCACCATTCTGCAAATTGTTCCTCTAGGCGATGGGATGCGTAAAGAACCTTCTCATGGCCTTCACATTGAGTGATGTACAATTTCCTCTCAATGGTTCTCGACCAATCATCCGCTTCAAGGGATTGACATTTCACGAGAATGTTGGCGGTCGGGTCCTCATGAAGTCGACAACTTGGAGTAAGGGCGAGGTCCGCCATTATTAATCTGAGTGGGGTTGTTGGCTGCAGCCATATTGGTCATTCTTTGCATCATAGTCCGCATCAACCGAGTTTGCGCAATGAGAAAAGCTCCCAAGTTACGCATATCCACTAGCGGTGCTTGCTGCGGTGGTGCTCCTTCATTGGGATTGTTGCTGGCGCAGACCACTTCACAAGCCCCATTGTTGCTGCAGTGTTCACCATCCGCTTGATTGCTTCTTGGGTTAGGAAAGATAGATGTAGCATAGATAAGATGTAAGAATTTCTAAGGCAGGGGAAACAGGTTAAACCCAACTTAAATAATCTTTATTAATACTTGGCATGGTTGCTTACAATGCCCAAGGGCTTTGCAACACATACTGCACACTCAGCAAACAATTAAGAACTAAACTAAACATGCAACCTTAACGTCTACTAAAAGGTAAAGACTAACTTAGAGACGCGACTCAACACTCGAGTCTCGACACAACTCTAAAACCGACTCTCACTCATCCACCACCTGGTTGAGATCCGATCCGCGCGTGCACGGTGGGTGGGCATGGGTGCGAACCTATCTGGTGACCCTCTGCTGGCTCCTCAGGCTCCCACTCACGCTCCTCTGGGTCTTCCTCTTCTTCTTCTTCTTCGGCGACTCCATCTGGCACCTGGACGACCTGGTCCGCTAGCTCCTCGGCCACCTGCAAGGCCTCCTCCGCTCGCCGATGACTCGCTGTGTCACGGGTTTTCTGAAGCTCTCGCTCGGCCACTCTCAGCACCTCGCACACTGTCTCCAGCTCTGGCGGTGTCCTCGGTGATCCTCTGGCGGTGGCAAACTCGGCAAGGTGTCTGCGGTGCACACTCCCCCCACGATCCGCCGGCGCGCGCACGCTGCATCGTCGGGTGAAGCCGAAACACGGTGTCGCGAAGCTCGTAAGCGTAGTCGTGGCAGATCCATCGTAGAGCAAGTCGGGCAGCCTCCTGAATTCCCGCCTCGTACGTGAACCTCCGGGTGGTGATGTGGATCGGTCTGGTGGTCTCGTCGCACTCTCGAGCGAAGATGGTCAGCTTGCAGAAGAACCCCCGATGCACACCGTTGACATTCCAGTTGCTTCCTCGGTAGAGCGGACGATCGAAGCCTCCAATTACTTGAAGAACTCTCCACAGCTCCATGGCATAGCCACCCTGTCTTGACTCGAAGGACTGGAAGATCGGCATCTATTCAAAACAAAATTTTGAATAAGATCTCCACTCAAACGACAGCGAAAAGAAGGTAATTTAGCAAGGATGAGAGTAGAGGGATGAGATAAGCCAAGAGTTTCTTATTAGTCAATTTTACCTATTTCTTTAGAAAATAATTTTGGACACTCCTAAGAGATACCAACTACCTAGGGCCAAGACCTATAGTCAGTATGGCTCTGATACCCCCTCTGTCGTGACCCGAATTTGCAAATCCGGACCCTCTGTGTATACCGCACTAGTCCAGGATCACGCTAGTGCACACAGGCTCAACATAGATGCTGTCATAGTCATACACAATGAATATAGCATAACTTTAATAATTAATAGTAATTGTTGTCTTACATGATTATTGCCACAGGGCTTATAAAAGAAATAGCAAATAAGCGGCGGAAAAATAAATAAGCGTAGCAGCTCCCCAGTTCACCGCAGGCAACTGATGAGGCTCGGACCCTAAGCATTCGCATCCATATAATCCTCCTCCACGAAGGGCGTAGATTCTTCCTCTTCTGAAGTTGTTGTTGTTGGGGTGAGTACATAAATCACTCAACAAGTTGTGCACAACAATGCAAGTCTAATATTCTATATGCATGGCTTAATCCAAAGGAATGGCTAATATGGCTATTTTGCAGTAGAGCGGCATTTAACAAGAATACAGTAAATAGATTGAAAAGCAGTAAAACAATAACAATAATTAATAGATTCAGCATTTATGAAGTAAACCAAATTTCCAATCCTAAATCAATTTCCACCTCCCATGGAACCCTGCCATCCCAACAAGTTTTTGTTTAACAAAAGTCTAACCCTTAACTGTAATTCCCGAGCATTGCCCATACCGTGAGCACGGCTATTCGAATAGATTGTACACTCTACAGAGGTTATGCACTTTACCCACACGATACAACCAAACACCACCAAGGCGAGTGATCATAACAAAGCCTTTACAATGCTACACCTAGACCCAATCTTTTCGCTAAGGTTTCAACATCAAGGGTTAAACCACCACAACAGAACCCCCCTCTTGCGCCATGTGAGTTAAACCGTAAACCCGGGACTCACTGTTCACCACGACAGTACCAAAATCTAGGCTTCACAAATTATTCAGCTACGCTGTCCCATTCCAGACATGTGGTTGCAAGAGAGACTCAGGTCAAAGGCTTGCAAGGTTAAGTCCTTAAAGTGATTAAGGCAAGACTTCCACATACCCCTTCCAATCCTGGCCCACCTTGGCACACTGCCCCTTGCCAATTGCCCCAATCTAAATCATTACCACCCCAGTTGATTACCAAGCACCACGTGCCCCCCACATTTCAATCTAGTTGTGTGACCTCCTCGCCACGACAACTTGATAGCACTGTGTGACAACACATGACACACAAATTCTTAAACATTGTTCCATATTCCATTAGTCAAGATTAAGTGACAACATTCGGACACATGTGATGACGTGGCATGGCTAAGTAATCTACGACGGTCTAACTAGTCCCATGTTGATTATTAATATTAACCAATTATAATTCCACATCCTAGGGTGACAATTAGATCATGGCATAAAATTGATAAGGTGTGATTTAATTCAATTAGGCATATCATCTAATTCCCAAATTAATTGAAATCATTTATACACATAAAATATCATGCATAATTTAAAAGATAAAATAGCAATTTGGTGAAATTGGGTGCAACATGATCAAAGCACAACTTGCCTTGGAGTAGGTGCAGGTCTTGCTCTGAGCTTGGGTCTTGAAGCGATGAATCTTCCTCCGGATCACCGAGCAGTTCAACGTCTACGCGAAACGATACCAAAATAGCAAATGAACACCAAAACAGAGAGCAACCAAACTCCAAAAATAAAATAAAATTCACCAGTAAATAGATCTTGATTTTATAATTTTTTAGAAATTTGAATCACTCAAATCCGAGTTAAAATGCAAAAGATATAGCCTTTTGAAGTTTGAATAAATACTGAAAATACATAAAATAGAATTTCCGATTTTCCAGAATTATTTTTTCTACTGAAAAAGATTTTTATTGCGCAATGCTGATGTCAGCCCTGGCCCAGACCAATCAGGTGCTGCCACGTCAGCTCGGCGCATGGACCCGATCCACGGAACCGCCTCTGGTTCACCGTGGACGCGGCCCACGGTGCCTCGCGCCCCGCGCCCGCCATGCGGCGACCCCAGACTGGCTGCGACGCTGCCCGTGCCGATGCTAGACACGCGGCGCGCATCCGGGTGGCGATCCGACGACTATCGATCTACTCCAACGTGGCACTATCCTGACCGCTCATCTCTGATCTAACGGTCCATCTTACCGAAGAGGTTCACTGCTGATGAGGATGACACGACGCGATCTGGACTGTTCGGCGAAGATCCAACGGCTGTGCGAAGCTCCGAGACACGGCGGCGGGCTTGCACCGGAGCGGAGGAAGACGACCACCCGAACGACGCTTCGGCTCGACTCCGGCGAGAAGAAGGAGCAGACTCGACGCGGCACGACGCGAGGAACTCGTATCTGGAACCCTTGCTACGGACGGCGGCTTGACGACAGTGGAACCCGAAGAAAACCTCGGCGGCGAAGAGCAAACTCCGGCGAGCTCCTGCGAGGCTACAGCGGCGACTCAACGGCGAAGGCTAGCACTAGCGGATGCGCTCTGGGATGGCAATCCTCGGGGTGCGGACGGCGGCTTTTATAGCCTCGGCATGCGCGTAGGGAAGGAAACCCTGAATCACGCGGCGGCGACGGCAAGCGATGGCGGATTCGAAAACCGAATCGGAGACGACAACCGAGAGTCGTCCGATCTGCAACGAGCGGCCACGATTAGATCTCGGCCGATCCAATCCAATCCGCACTTTCCAAAATCAACGGATGAGATCCAACCTTTCCAAAAAAAACACGATCCGATTTCTTCCACACGATCTTGATCGAACGGCTCACAGGTGTTAGGGTTGCTGATCTCGTCTTTAAATCACACGCGTCCTCTGCGATCCAACGGTACCGACGCAAAGACCGGCGACGTGGCTTGATGAAGACCACAAGATGAAGATCTGACGGTTGGCGTCTTGGCGGCGGCGACGCGGTGAAAGCAGTCGACAATGGCGGTCTCACACGACGCGATCTTGGGCTCGGCCAAGATCGTTCACGCCGATTTTTCTAACGCTTTTCGATTTAAAATAATTCCCAAAATTAGATTAATTCATTTAAGGCAATTAAAATATCAGGAAAAATCCAAGAAAATTCTCATAAATACTTTGAAACATTCTGAACTCAAATAAAATATTTTTGACAAAACTTCATATTATTTTTATCTATATATAATTAGTTTTCACCAAAGGTTCAATATACTTATTTAAAATAAATTCAAATAATTTCTGGAAAATCCAATAAATTCAGAAAATCACCAAAATGCACATAAGTGAAATTATAGGCCAAATTTTGGGATGTTACACTCTACTTCTGATTTGGATGAATCAACTTCTTGTTCTAAATGTTCAATTCTTGAATTGAAGTTGCATGATGCTAATGCTAGAGTTTCTCAAATGACAAATGATTTGCTCACACATGAGGTTCTTTCATGCTCAACTTGTCGCAAGGAAAAAGGAAAAATGGACGTTCCTTGTAATAATTGTTTAACTCTTTCTCGAAAGGTTGATTACTTGGAAAAATCTTTAGAATGTTTCACTAAAGGAAAGAAAAACCTAAACATGATTTTGGATCAATCATGGGTTAGCACGCATAACAAAGGTTTAGGTTTTGATTCTTATGCTCATCATAAATCACATGCTCCCACTGTTGTTAAGTCACTTGAAAGTGGAAAATTTAAAATTGTCAATGAGCCTAAGAAAACTGTTTTTAAGTCTGCTGGAGTTTTATCTTCTACTATAATGAATGCAAATGTTGCTTCTACTTCTAAAGCTAAACATCGTGTTAAGTACACTTGCACTCATTGTGGTAGAGATGGATACTTAGTAGATTTATGCTTTAGACTAGCCAAACAACAAAAAAAAGAAAAGGCTAAGGCTAGGTTTAATTTCAAACAGGCATGCTTTACTTCTCACTATGTGACTAGGGTGATGCAAACACCTTTTGTTGCTAGAAACACGAGACATGTTAAAACTGCTTTTGTGTATAAGCATACTCGTGTTGTGCCTACTCGTCGTGTGTCTCAGTACTGGATTCCTAAATACTTTATTTCTAACCTCAGTGCCGAGGCCTCGACATCTTCTAGTGCTATGTAGGTTTTTCAGATGCGGGTTGGAGAACATAAGCTTAGCGGATCTTGGTCTTTTGCAAGATGTGATCAAGACTTGGATGGTTCTCACCCTTGAGATGGCCTTCAAGAGGCATGTGCGATAATTCTTCACCTACTTTGTGAGCTATTTATACACTCATATCTTTTACATTCATAGATATCTAATTGTGGTATGAGATGAGATGTTTGTTTATATGCTCATATGTATCCCCTGGTATGTTCAATCATGTTATATCTTATATCATGCCTTTTCATGCTTAGTATTTATTTATCATGATTCATGCATATGCTTAACTGAACATACCATGATAACTCAAACACATGTATATCATCACCTCTCTTTGGATTTCATTGGTTATTCGTTTGAGGGGGAGTTAATGGACTTTTGGTGAAAATTTCTTTCGTTTGCTTATTGGGAGGATTGTTCTTTCAAACTTTTGTTTATAAAATTAATCCCATTGGGTGACAATTTTGAAGAAAGTTTTTAAGATGGTTTGTTTTGAGGGGGAGTTTGTGAAAACTTTGTAATATTTTGTAACATACTTCTCATTTTGTGTGTTTCTTAAATGAAGACAAAAAAAAATAATGAGCATTGTATTTGATACACATATGTCATTTGAAGCCATGTTTATGCTACAAGGTCTTTGCAACTTCATATTTATGCATATTGGTGTAGTTTATGTCATGACTATTTAATTGGAATGACAACTTGAATTAAATCTTGTCATGGTTGAATTTTCTTGGCTATCTTGATCCTGCTCAAAAAAATGCTAAATATGAAATTTATCAAAGTTAAGAGCTAAAGCTCAAAGAGTGATTGTTGATAAATGCAAGATCAAGGTTATGTACTATCGCACTTCTTCTTTACGAGACTGCTTATCATTGCACTTTGATATGAACTTGGAAGAGGTTGTGTTTGACCGAAACTATGAAACCTTAAGCTTGTGATTGCTTGGCATGGTTGAAAAGTAAGGCTGACGGTGCATATAATTCCTTGCAATTGTTATTGTTGCAATCAATCAATGAGTTAGTTTTTCAAGCATAAATAAAGTGCACAAAAATTCAAAAATTTCAGGTTTTGAGGTAGTTGAGTAAGGGAGATCATGCCATGCAATAAGTTGTTAATAGTACTTGATTTCTAGTTATGCTTACTCTACATTGTCTTTGTGTAGATTTGAGGGTGCAAGTATTTTTGATAGCATGGCTTGGTGATGAATTTGCAACATTTTTGGATGACTTAGAATGCTCATTACATATTAAAAAAGGTCAAACTTAAAAAAAAAAGATTTTGTTTTCTCTCTTTTGTGTTCTTGATGAATCCATTGTCAAAGGGGGAGAATTTTGCCACTTTGGAGAATTTTGGAGGAGAATTTTGCAGAACTTTATACATGCTTTACACATGCACATGTTCTTGTTCAAGTGGTATTCAATCATTCACACATGTTCTTGTTTAAGTGGTATTCATTCATTCACTCACACTTTTCTTCTTAGGGGGAGATTTTTCTTATTTTCACCTAGGGGGAGTTTTTCACTTTGCATATTTGTCAAAGGGGAGATTTTGTGTTTTTCACTTTGGCTTTTGATTTCAAAAACTTTTCTTGTGAGGTGAATGCCAATGTTCAATTCTAAGTGGTGTTGCTAATGTTTTCATCAAGGGGGAGATTGTGAGATCATGTGCTGAAAAATTGGCTTAGTGATGAAATTGGCATTGCAAAGTGGTTGTGTTCATGGCATGTGTTGTGCTTTTGCATGTGCTGTTTCAGATGTTTACTTGATATGCTTGTGATAGCATGATAATGGTTTTGTTTTACGTAATGCACTAGCATGATAATGGTTTTGTTTTACGTAATGCACTCGTGTGAGTGATTACATGGATTGACTTGTTTTGTTTTATGCAATGAGCTCGTGTGAGTGGTTGCATGGATTGATGCTGAGTCAAGTCGTGGACTTGTGCTCGGAATTGTTTCTTGTTTATTCATGTGCAGGTGTTGCTTGAGGGCGAACGTGGTCGATGACGGGACCGGAACTAGGTTCATGGAGGAACTGAGGTTCGGGACTAGGTTCAGGGAGGAATTGAGGTCCTAGTGGTCAAGGATGTCATGCGGGACGTTCGGGCTAGAGAACGGTGCCCATGAAGGCTGGTTAGTCACGTGAGTGTGGCAGGTGAGCTGTACGCGTGCAGTTGTAATCATTTGGGGCAGTTTGCATGTATTGGGCCGTGTTGGGCCAGGTGGATATGCTTGCGAACTGTTGCTCATTATAAATAGGAGAGGGATGTCTTCTGTTTAGATGAGAGAGCTAGGTACTAGGGTTTGTACTCTTTTGTTTGGAATACTGTAACCAGACTAGCCAAAAAAAATAAAAATCAGGTTTTCCTCACCCAGCCGAACGCATGGACAGAGATCTTCTCGTGCATCTACAGTAATCGATGCTACAGTAATTTGGCGTGGTACTGTTCATGAGAGGTTTGCTACAATACCTTCGTTTTGATTGCCTTACTTTGTTCTTATAGATTGATTCATTGTCTCTCTTGATTCAACGAGTTTAATCTTGATTTGATCCATCCAACACCTTCCTAGGGCATCAACTTAGTGTCTCTCAAAGTTTCGTTGGTTAATCTTTTGTAGATTGTGATTAATCACGAAATTAGGGTTTGATCAGTTCTCGTCATAATCTGTCATAGCAAGCTTGCGAGGTTAATAACTTTTTATCCGTTGGTTCGATCGATCTGGTTCTTTTTTAATTAGATTCGTATTAGAATATAGTTTCTACAGTTAAAATTGCAGGTTGATCCGACGGTTAGATCTCCGGGAATTAGCGATTTACCGAATGCATCTAACTCTGTTTTGTTGAATATGAAGTAATTATTTGAGTCCGAATTGGGATGAATTTTTAGTAGATCAAAAATTTGGTTTTAGCTTTCGCGCAATCATTCACCCCCCCTCTGATTGCTAGTTTAGTATATATCGATCCTACAAGTGGTATCAGAGCACGGTTTTTCTAATTTATCTTAACCGGTGATTAGAATTCATATCAATGGATCGTTATTCGACAAAACCTTGTATTTTCGATGGTGTTGATTTTCAGTTTTGGAACGCCAAGATGGAGGCGTACATCCAAATTCAAGGCTTCACGATTTGGGAGAAGGTTTACAAGCCATACGAAGTTCCTGAGAATGACAACGTCAACGATGCTATGAGTGTGCTCTGATCGATGAATGATTGCTGCGCGTAGTTCTTACAAGAAAATAGATGTTTTTAGCTTTTCTCTCGCGCCGATGTTCTACTGCTCGATTTTCCTATTGAACTGGTATGTATGACCGATTTTTATGCTCCATGAGTTTTTCATAGCATTATAGACGTAGTAGTATTTGTGGCATGAGCTTATATACATTGTAGTAATAAACTCATTCAAATGCAATTTAACGAGCATAGATAAGTTTCTCTGAATTCTTCCTCGTATATAGATTTTACTATCCATATAAATAGATTTTACTATCATGGAGAGAGTTCAGTAGCCTGTGTTGTCTGTGCTTACTGCTAAATGAACATAAATTTACTAAATTATATATATATATATATATATATATTATAATTACCTAGGGCACCATGGTGCCTGGGAACCATGATCTAAAAAGGATATTTTCTCTATTTATTTTCATGCGAAATTT
Source organism: Otatea glauca (assembly GCA_036346275.1). Lineage (NCBI taxonomy): Eukaryota > Viridiplantae > Streptophyta > Magnoliopsida > Poales > Poaceae > Otatea > Otatea glauca. The sequence continues at coordinate 31,833 of JAYEVK010000258.1, read as the reverse complement.
TTTGAAATTTTTATGATGCTGAGTTTAACCAGTTTACTAACTAGTTCAAACAAGTTTGAATTGAAATTCAAACTAGAGTTTCCTTTTTTTTTATGATAGTTTGGTTGTAGATATGTGTTGATTTTATATATAAATCAGCAAAGCATGTGATCCAAACTCATTCAAAATATTTGAATTCGAGTATATTTTTTTTAAAGATATGCGTGTTATAGATGGGTATATACCCTAAAACTGAATTTTTTGAAAAATATACTCGAATATGGCTTGAATTCGCGCATTCGAAATCATGTTGCCCAGGCACCATGATGCCCCATTTTGGCTTCATATATATATATATATAGATATTTTATAGTCGGGTGTAGAATAGCCTGTGTTGTCTGTGCTTACTGCTAAATGAACATCAATTTACTAAAGTATGATAGTAATATATATTTATATATATAGTATAATTACCTAGGGCACCATGATGCCCGGGCACCATGATCTAAAAAGGATATTTTCTCTATTTATTTTCATGCGAATTTTTTTGAAATTTATATGATGCTGAGTTTAATCAGTTTACTAACTAGTTCAAACAAGTTTGAATTGAAATTCAAACTAAAGTTTCCTTTTTTTGATGATAGTTTGGTTGTAGGTATGTGTTGATTTTATATATAAATCAGCAAAGCATGTGATCCAAACTCGTTCGAAATCTTTGAATTCGAGTATATTTTTTCAAAAGTATGCATTTCATTTGAATTTTTATAGATGGGTATATACCCTAAAACTGATTTTTTTGAAAAGTATACTCGAATATGGCTTGAATTCGTGCATTTGAAATCATGGTGCCTAGGAACCACGGTGCCCCATTTTGGTTTTATATATATGTGTGTACATGTACATGTATGTATGTATGTATGTATGTATGTATGTATGTATGTATGTATGTATATATATATATATATATATATATATATATATATATATATATATATATATATATGTAGAATAGCCTATTCTACTCCCGAGCAATTTAACCTAGTCGGACTGAGCCATGTAACGCACTAAACAGCACATCGGACTGACGTGACAAAAACCAACTAATAAAAGCAGTCCAGTTTTGCAATGCGTTGGTCAACCCAACTAGTTAATGTGTATTGTAGTTTGTACAAGAATCTGTTTATTTTTTTATTTTAGGCATATCTTTTTATTGGTAGCTCGGATTTGCAAATGATTTTCACTAGTAGCTTACTGACGACGAGAGAAATAAAATGATATAAGTCTTGCTATTAAAAAATAATTTTGCTGACTGGTAAAGTAAATTACTATTTTTATAACATGAAATTACTACATCTACAACTAGAAATTACTACTATATAGTATAATTGAAAAATCCTACACAGGTCAGTCATTTGGCAGTAAAATCTATGAAAAATATATGTATAAGTTCAGAAAAATTCTCAAAACATTATCATACATAGGGGATGTGAGCTTCTATAGCCCTGTAAAATTGGAAGACCAAATTCAATTGCATTTGAAAGATATTAAAAGAACAAATTTACTATTCATCACTGATTTGTGCTTGTTAATTTCATATCTTCCAAATGAGATTGATTTTGATCTTCAAATTGAGATGTATAAACTCACCTCCCATACTTATGGTAATTTTTTGAGAATTTTTGAAAACTTGTACGTGTGGTTTTCACGAATAAGAATTTATTTATGTTTGTTAGTGCTTTATTAAAATGATTGAGAAATTCTTAAAAAATTACCATACATATGGGAGGTGGATTATACATCCATGCAAAATTTGAAAACAAAAATCAATCTCATTGGAAAGATATGAAATTGACGATGATGAATAGTATATTTGTCATTTTCATATCTTTCAAATGCGATTGAATTTGGTTTTCAAATTTTGAAGGGTTGTAGAAGCTTACATTCCCTACGTTTGGTAATTTTTTGTGAATTTTTCAGAATTTGTACATATAGTTTTCATGGACTTTATTACTTAATGACCGATCTGTGCAGAATATGTTGTAGTTGTATTAATTTCATGTTGTAGATGTAGTAATTTCTGTTACTAGTTAGCAAAATTACTTTTTTAATAGCGAGACTTATATCATTCTGCTCCTCTCGTCGTTAATAATCTACTAGTGAAAACCATTTGCAAATCCGAGGTACCAATAAAAAGATATCGCTAAAATAAAGAAGAAACATACTCATATACAAACTACAAAACGCATTAACTAGATGGGTTGATCACGTAATTGATTCGTTAGTAATATTTAAATATATAGAAGATAGTAAAACGTAGAAAGCTCGATAGCAAATCATTCTCATTTGTATACACACACTGACCCGTTAGTACCAAGGTTATTTCTATTGCAGTAAAGGGTACCGATCAAAATAAGAAAATCACATATAGGCTATTGTAAAAATTTATAGTAGCCGTGATAGTATAATTGGAAAATCTTACAAAAATCAACCATTTAACAGTAAAAATTCATGAGAACTATATGTATAAATTCTGAAAAATTCTAAAAAAATTGCCATAAATAGGGGATATGAGCTTCTACCAGCCTATAAAATTTGAAGACAAAACTCACTTGCATTTGAAAGATATGAAAAGAACAAATTTACCATTCTTCATAGATTTGTGTTTGTTAATTTCATATCTTTTAAATGAGATTGATTTTGATCTTCAAATTTTACAGGGATATAGAATCTCACCTCCCATATTTATGATAATTTTTCTTGAGAATTTTTGAAAACTTGTACATATAGTTTTTATGAACAAGAATTTATTTCTGTTTGTCGGCACTTTAGTAAAATGATTGAAAAATTCTCAAAAAAATCATACATAGGAGAGGACAGATTCTACATCCATGCAAAATTTGAAGACAAAACTCATTCTTATTTCAAATATATGAAATTGACAAGCGCTTATCAGTGATGAATAGTAAATTTGTCATTTTCGCATCTTTCAAATTCGACTGAGTTTGGTCTCAAATTTTACAAAATTGTAGAAGCTAACATCCCCTACATCCGGTAATTTTTTAAAAAATTTCAAAGCATGTACATATAGTTTTCATGGACTTTTACTGCCAATTAACTGATCTATGTAGGATTTTTTCAATTATATTGTATGATTGTAATTTCTAGTTGTAGATATAGTAATTTCGTGTTATAAAAATAGTAATTTCTTTTATCAGTCAATAAAATTACTGTTTAATAGCGATACTTATGTCATTTATTCCTCTCGTCATCAGTAAGCTACTGGTGGAAACCATTTGCAAATCCGAGCTACCAATAAAAAGATATGACTAAAATGAAAAAGAAACAAATTCATATACAAACTACAATACGCATTTACTGGTAACAGATTTGGTAATAATTGTATATGTTGTTCTACAGTAAAATGTATTCTTGATTTACTACCATGTTTGTTTTTATTGCATGTGTTTCTCAATACGTTTCGATCAATGCGTGGAGTAGCTTAATCTGCGCGTAAGCGCATATTAGCGTTACCGTATACACACACGGCCGTCTGGCACTTTTTCAAGATGTCTGCAGCTAGCGCTTCTTGCTTTGTCCATTTGCATCTGCTGCTGATGATGGTGCTGCACCATCACGCTTTCCCTCACTTTCCTCCCCAACCGCGACGCCTGCGGATCTAGTTTGTCCAATAACTTCCTACAATGATAGTAAGATGCATGTGCTTTGTAGCTAGCTGCTGTATGCCTGTACGCAGGGTTCACAATTTCGTTTCGCTCGTAAAAACCGCTCGAAAACCGCAAAAAACCGAACAGGTTGCAAATTTGAAAATTTTGAAATTTGGTCAAACGAGATCGCGAAAACCGCCCGAGGTTGGAAAATTTGGGGAAATCGAAAAAACTTGGAAAAAATGCAAAAAAAATATTGTAAAATTTGTAGAAATACAGGGAAGACTAAAATTGAGTAAAAATGTAATAAATATATAAATAAGGTACGTGAAAACGTGAAAAAATTCCAGAATGATCTCTTCTAAATTTGGAAAAAAATCGATATGACCTTTGCTATATTTTAGAGAATTATAAGTTGTAATTTATGTATTTAGCAATAATATGTCAATAAATAATCTTTTATTGCAATACTACAATCACATAAGTGCAAAAATCGGCATTTACATAACTACAAAGCAAAATCATTCGCAATTTCACTACCATTTACTTATCAACACCATTTACATTATAATGCATTTAAATTGAAGTTGTGGAGTAGGCATAAGCATAGCTTCTTCACTCTTCCATTGTCTCAAAAATGACATGTTCGACCTACATGAATGGAATATTGAAAACCGATGACAGAAGGAAAAATGGTGAAAATATAAGAACAAATTGAAAAAATTACAAAATAAATTTAAAAATGTACAAAAATCTCAATTAATCTATAAAACACCAAAGAGAAATTTTTAAAATTTTTAAATTATTTATTTCTTCTAAAAATCTAAAACAGAAATTAATGAAAAGGAATAAATACACTGTCAGATTTTTATAAATATTAAAATGTTTTATTATATTCTAAAATTTTAATTAAAATATAAATAGTTCCAAAATATCATGTACTAAAATTTTCAGAAATATTAGACTTCATTTATTACCCATATAAAATCAAAAATAGAAGAGCATATACAATGATAATAGCACTTTTAAAATTTTTAAAAAATACAAATATCTGATAATCATCTCAAAATTTTACATAATCATTTTAAGGACGTTATAACATCACAAAAAAAGTTTAAGAAATATTATACTTCATTTTGTGCCTCTAGAAAATAAAAAACTGAAGAGTATATATTGTGACAGTATCACTGTCAGAAATTATAAACAATGTACATATCTGATAATAATCTGAAAAGTTTATAGAATTATTAGGATTACCTCAGGAATGCATAAAAAAATTTCAAAATTATTTGACACTTTTTGCTAAATTTCTTCAAAGTTTTAAAATTTACTGTTCATCTGATCGGTTTTCCGAACAGTTTTAATTACCGAACCGGTTTTTTGAACCCTGCCTGTACGTTTAGTCGATTCAGTCATGCACGGAACTTTGTACTCTCTATTCACACATAGTTATGTCATTTCCGTATGCGACCACGGCCAGCAAACAGTTGCCAGAGACTATGATGCATCAGCCTTCTCTGCTGTCGCCACACGCGCATGGACAGATAGGTGCACGATGAGGCGTCGATTGACCGAGTACTAGATCGATGCTGCCAGGCGCCCTGTGACGGTGAAGGGAAACGCGGTATGCTACGCTAGCACAAAAAAAAAACTACCGCGCAACCAGAAAGCTACTCGCAAGAAGGGGATCATAGATAAGATTACCACTAGACGCGCAGTTGCGGAATCCTTCGCGCGTCGATGTAGTGGTTCGTCCTCGCCGCAGTCGTTGCGTCGATGTAGTGGATCGTCCTCGCCTCGCCGTGGATCGTCCTCCCACGCCGCATCGCAGCAGCGTCACCGCAGAGTCCACACGTCCGAGATGGAACGCCGTGCGTGTGTGCAAGCACCTAGTCGCTCGGCGAGGCAGCGAGAGGAGGAGGCTAGGGTTTCAAGTGAATCAAACCTAAACCGTGGAAAGCACACTCTGCGCCTCCTCCTCCCTCCTTATATAGCCACGAGATGAAACCTAAACCAGGGCCCACCAAAGATGTAAGCCCACGAGGCTCATTAATTACGGATCCAATCCAAATTAATGCGTCCCAGCCCATTAAGTGTGTGACCTGCAGGGTTCACATACGTTTGGACATGGATTCGAAAACTCCTTTTCAATCCAATAGTTGGTAGCGGCTTCTTGCAAAGTATGCCAACTCCCAAACATCTTGTGATCAAATCGAGCAGAACCTATCAAAAGAACTCATGTAATAATCTCTTTGCCAAGTATATGAAGATTGATCTCAAGGCGAGAAGCATGTCATCCTTTGATGATTCAATCCATCTCTCGTATCCGTGATATATTAATAAGTTGTGATTGACTCCTCAATCACGGCATGGCCATGCACTTTCTTAATCATATCACACGAGTGGCCTTGTCATATATCTCCGTTTCATTGGAGTGGCAAATTCCATCTTGATCGCTCACTTCCCTCGCACGTTTCATAGTAAACATGAAAGCTACCTTTATAACTATCCGGTTAGGAAGTAGTGTTTGATAGCCCCAAGGAAAACTATTACACATGTAGGAATATGACAATCTCAGTCTAAGGATCATACATCTTCTAGGTATGAGATACACTGATGACACATAAGAATGAAACATTCTCGCAGTGTCCCATAGCGGGTCTATCTAACCCATGTTCTTCAACATGGTCCACAATGTAGAGATGATATCTCCATATCCCATGATCTATGAAGCATGATCATCGATCACTACATGTGCTGATCTATTCATCGTAGTCCTATACGATAATATCCGATCAGAGATATTTATCGAATTACATCATTAAGTAAAGAGCTTCATAATCAAGTCACATACTTGTTGATCAATACAATGATATACATTCATTGGACCAATAATCATATTATTATTCATAAACATAGTCATGTTACAATCATCTAAATGATTGCCTCAAGGGCATAACACTAACAGACGGGACATCAGTGGGCATGCAGCAGGCTCACCTCAGAGAACAGTATATATAGATCCATATACCTCATAGACAGTATATGTAGATCTATATGCAGCAGGCTGCTGAACCGTATGTATGTGTTGGTATCGAAAAATATGACAATGGATTGATCGATTTAAACACACGCGAACACTGGGTTCAAAAGCTTCAAAGCGTGCTAGCCGATTTGATCCTGCAATCGACAAGATAGATGGAAAATACGCTTAAAGCCGATCTAATATGATAATCGGTAAGGATCTAAATAGCTATTCAAAACCGATTAAATCAAAAGTAATGATAAGTCTAAACAACTCGTTAGAACTGATTAGATGGTTGTTAAAGGTAGATTTTCCCCAAAAAAAGACGATACACAACGAGATCGAAGAAAACAAAACCTGGTGTAATCGGAGAAGATCAACAATCGGCAATGCGCAACTTTATTGATCAACGACGAATTACAAGAGATCTAGATTAAAAGACTACTCCTAGTTGACAGGAAAAAGTAGATAAAAAGTTGATGTGAGTTATTTGATTAATTGATGTTTTTCTTCTGCTTGCCCTTTATCCTCTTTTTATATTATATCTTCAACTTAACTTTTCCCTTTTTAACCAATATCGGCCAAAAATATCCAATTTTATCCTTAGCTTGACAAATCAGTTATATCTTGACAAATTTTGGTGTAAACATATGCCCTCTATTTTTGAAAGATAATATGTTATCTTCCAAAAATATTCTTCGTCAGCTTCAACCATCATCGGAGTAACCATGATTTTCACAATATTTTCACCATCATTTTTGGTAACTGCTGCATTTAGCGCGCCGCAAATCTTTAAAACACACTATTTTTACCATAACCGCTACCGCCTCTTCGGGAAATTTTCCCACCTTTTACTGTTCCTTTTACCCCCTATAAATATGGGGTTCATCCTCCTGTCATTTTCACGTGCACAAGCTCTCGATTCTCCTACCATCGGCTTCACCCTCAATTTCGGACTTTTGCTTCCCATGCTCTCATCCCTTTCGTCTTCCATCGGCTTGACATCATCTAATCAGCTTAGAGAACCATGGATCCTTAACAGGTACTCATTCCCATTCCTGACAGTAGTGACCAATTTTACCTAGGTCCTATAGGAAACCTTGATCTATCGGTCGTTATAGACCAAAAATTCCTCATCTTCCTCTGTCGGCTCCTGAGTATAATATAGAAGGATGGAGCAAAAGTTTTAGAGCTTGGTCGACAGCGCTGAAGGGCTGGAGATATTGGTACAATTGATTAGCAGCGCAAAAAATGGTTGAATAGGAGCGGATGGGAATAACAGAATGGCTCCTCTTATCTCTAGCTGATCCAAAGGCCAAGAAGCTTTTAGTGGCCATGGCCTGTTACTTCTGGGCGGATACTTTCAATGCTTTCATGTTTAGAACAGGTCCCATTGGCCCAACACTTTTGGATGTACCTCAAATTTGCTGCCTAAGGCCAGATGGGGACCAGGTATCGACCTTTATTGCCAAGCCTCAATATAAACTTATTCACTCCAAGGGAGAAGGCTGGAAATGAAAGAATCTAGGCCCCCAAAATTCTATTTGGTTTTGGTAATTAATGACAATTGCCTTTAAAGGACTAACATTTTCAACATGAGATTTTGAGAATAGGTTGGTCCAAGTTTCGATGATTGTGAAAGCATGAAGTTTCGATGAAGAACAACACGTCAAGACAAAATATCCAAGGTATAATCATTTAAGGACTTTTTCGTAGCTTTTACCGATCTTAGAGTTTGGAGAAAAGATCGGATTGCTATAATTAGGGCCGTACTATTAAGAGAGGTCTTGACGCTCGCCTAATGTCGACTAAGTTCTAAAGGCTCGAATATAAATGCTGAAGATCATGCATTATGTCAAGATTAAAAGTCTCATTGAAAAATCCATAAAGATAAAAAAGGGGGTCAAAGCTTCTGGAAGTCCAGTACTACCGCCCATGGTAGTGCGGTGCTACCGCGTGCACGGTAGCACCGATCCCTTAGCCCAGTGTGATAATTCCAGAGAGCATCCTTTTGTGCCCTCTGGAAGCCTGGTGCTACCGCCCATGGTAATGCGGTGCTACCAGGTGCGCGATAGCACTGGCCCCTTAGCCCGGTGTGATAATTTCAGAGAGCATCCTTTTGTGCCCTCTAGAAGCCCGATGCTACCACCCATGGTAGTGCGGTGCTACCGGGTGTGCGGTAGCACCGGCCCCTTAGCCCGATGTGATAATTCCAGAGAGCATCCTTTTGTGCTCTCTGAAAGCCCGGTGATACCGCCCATGGTAGTGCGGTGCTACTGGGTGCGCGGTAGCACCGGCCCCTCAGCCCGGTGCTTTAATTCCAGAGAAGCCCAAAATGTGACGAAGGAAAAATAAAAAGGGCCCGGTGCTACCGGTCCTAGTTGGGCGGTAGCACCAGACCCTCTGTAACAGCCTCTGGCAAGTGCATTTAATGCACTGTTCTAACCGTTGGAATGGAACCCGGTGCTACCGGTCCTACATTGGTGGTAGTACCGAAAAATCTGATTTCAGCCCAATTCGAGCTCCAACGGCTAGAAAAATTGGTGGAGGCTACAAATACACCCCCACCTGCATTCTAGAGTCTCTCTTGGTCCTCATTGTTGATATTTGGGCTCTAGCAAGTCTTCTTCTCTCTATAAGTGCATTCAATTTTCATTTGAGAGAGTGAAGAGCAAAATTTGAGTGTTGCATTTAGTTTGAGTCTTTAGACACTCAAATTTGATCTCAAGCAAGCGTCAAGACTTATTACTTTTGGAGGTTGCCGCCTCTTAGATGGCTTGGAGGCAATCGTGCACGATGAGCTTCTCAACGAAGATTGTGAGAAGCCCCGGCAAAAATGTGAAGGCCGGAGTTCGCCTACCCAGAGCGGGGAAGAACTACCTTAGTGATCGAAGAAGGCTCAAGCGAGTGGATCCGGCTTGAAGTGGTTCAAATCACCTCAACGTGGAGTAGGGGAGACCGGAATGTCTCCGAGACCACGGGTCAAAAAGCTTGTCTCTTGCTCTCTTGTGATTTGTCTTTTTCATTCTTGTGCTAAATTTCATTACTAGCAAAATTGAGTAGATTGTTTGTGCTTAGAATTATTTTTGCTATACTTGAATTGATTAAGTGCTTTAGGTGATTGCTAGAGATTATAGTTGTGAATTTGCAATTATTGCTTCTATATCTTAGTGTCTTTCTTAATTGCAAATTACTTTCGAAAAATTTAGAAACCTCCTATTCACCCCCTCTAGTCGGTCATCCTTGATCCTACAAGTGGTATCAGAGCAAGGACTCTCTTTTGGGGCTTTACCGCCTAGAGAGTAAGCATGGCTAGCGATGGGGTGTCAATAGGTAAGGCGCCATTTTTCGATTGCACGAATTATGCTTATTGGAAAATTCGTATGACCGTTTATCTTAGGGCCTTGAGCCCAAGCATATGGAGAATTGTAGTTGAGGGTTTCGCTCTGGGAGTTAATCCCACACTCACAATGGAACGAGAAGAGTGAAACACTCATCTAAATGCTCAAGCTATGAATGCTCTCTTTGGTGCTTTGAACGCGGATGAGTTCAATCGAGTGAGCAATCTAGAAATCACCTATAAGATTTGGACAACCCTCTAGGAAACTCATGATGGGACATCCTCGGTCAAAGAAGCAAAATTGCATATGCTTCGAATCAAATATGAGAGCTTTATTATGTTGCCCAATGGAAACATCAATGAGATGTATTCACAGTTAAACAACATAGTAAATGAGCTCAAGGGCCTTGGGGCATCACTAACCGATTTTGATATTATTCTTAAGATGCTTAGGGCCCTTCCGGACAAATATGAGACTTTGGTGACATTGTTTCTCAACTCACCGGAGTTGCCAAGGATGACGCCAACGGGACTTCTTGGAAACCTCATAACAAATGAACTCTACAAGAAGGATAAGGAAGAGCTCTTAGAGCAAAGCTCTTCGAAGAAAAATAATATCGCCTTCAAGACAAAAGCGGAGTTAAGCGATGAGGCGCTTGATGACTCCGATGATGATGAAGACACCGAGGAGGAAATGGCCCCCTTGTAAGAAGAATGAGGAGATTCATGAAGAGGCGCTCAACTCCTCAAAAATTCAAGAAGGGACAATACTCAAGCACCAACCGATATGCAAATATCTGGTGCTATGAGTGTGATGAGAAGGGACATATTGCCTCTAAATTTCCCAAGAAAAAGGACGACAAGAACAAGTCGCCCATGAAGAAGAAGTTCTTTCATGGAAAGAAGAAGCTCTTCAAGAAGTTGAATAAAGACGAGAAAGGCGAGGCTCACATTGGAGAGTGGAATTCCGAAGAAGAATATTCGGACTCCGACTCTTCCGAGGATGATACACCTTCAAAGAAGAAGGGTCTTGCCGGTATTGCTATCAAGGAAGCTTCATCACCTTTCGTCACTCCTTTATGTCTCATGGCAAAAGGGAATTTAAGGTAAAATCAAATGATGATGATGAACCCTCCTATGATGAACTAATGGATATGATTGAGGACTTGAATGAGTATCTCGGTAAACAAAAGTCTAAACATAAAGCTTTGAGAAAAGAATATCTTTCCCTCAAAGATTCTTATGAGGAGCTTAAGGAAGCTCATGAGACTCTTCTTGCTAAGGATCATTCAAAGTCTCAAAATGATGTAGGCATTAGTTGCAAGATTATTGATGGTTTATCTTGCTTAGAAATTGATTCATGTTGTATATATCAAAAACTAGCATATTTACTTCTTGTGATGATTTGCTTGATATGCCTTCAACTTCATATGATAGCTTAAATTCTTGCCATGCAAATTTAATAGTAGAAAATAATGGGCTTAAAGAGCAAGTAGACAAGCTTAGCAAAAGTTTAGATAGATGTTTCAAGGGTAAGGACACTCTAAACAAAATTTTAAATAGCCAAAGATGTTCTTACAACAAAGAAGGTCTTGGGTACATTCCTAGCAAGGGCAAGAAAATTAGTAACAAAGCTCCTATGTTTGTTAAATCAAATGGGAAGCTTTGTTATAAATGTCATGATGTAGGACACTTAGCAAATGATTGTCCCTTAGGCCAGGCACCCAAGAATAATGTTTATGATTCATGTTATATACTTAAGAAAAATAGTTTTGGTAAAATTATTGCTAAGTTTGTTGGCACTCCTATACTTGGCCGTAGAAAGAATGCCATTTGGGTGTCCAAAGCCTTGGTTACTAACCTCCAAGGACCCAAACAAATTTGGGTACCTAAAAAGGCTTGATTTTCTTTGTAGGTGAATTACAAGACCGGCGGACGGTATTAGGTGTTGGATAGTGGGTGCACTCAACATATGACCGGTGACCGAAAAATGTTTACTACATTTGAATTGGGAAATGGGCAACATGACTATCACTTTTGGAGACAATAGTAAAGGAAAGGTATTAGGTTTGGGTAAAATCGCTATCTCAAATGATTTTTCTATTTCAAATGTCTCATTAGTTGAAACTTTGAATTTCAATTTGCTATCCGTAACACAAATTTGTGATCTTGGCCTTACTTGCATATTTTATAAGAATGGAGTAGTGATCTCTAAAGAAAATGATAATTCTTTAGTATTTAAAGGTTTTAGGTTTGGAAATTTGTATTTAGTTGACTTCACCTCAAATGAGTCATGTCTCCAAACATGTTTGATTGCAAAAACATCCTTAGGATAGTTATGGCATAGAAGACTAGCTCATGTTGGGATGATTCAACTCAAAAAGCTTTTTAAGAATGATTTAGTTGTGGGCTTGAAGGATGTAAAGTTTGAGAAGAATAGACTTTGTAGTGCTTTTCAAGCCGGCAAGCAAGTGGCTAGTTCTCATCCTTCAAAGAGTATCATGTTCACATCTAGATCATTAGAGCTCTTACAAATGAATTTGTTTGGCCTGACAACCTATAAGAGTATTGGAGGTAATTCTTATTGTTTAGTTATTGTTGATGATTATTAAAGGTATACATGGGTTTTCTTTCCAAATGATAAATCCGAAACCTCCAGTATTTTCAAAAGTTTTGCAAAAAGGGCTCAAAATGAATTTGATTTCAAAATAAAGAAAATCCGTAGTGACAATGGCTCCGAGTTAAAAAATACAAGAATTGAAGATTATTGTGATAAACTTGGAATAAAGCATGAGCTTTCCGCCACCTACACTCTGGAGCAAAATGGAGTTGTAGAACGGAAAAATCGAACACTAATCGAAATGGCAAGAACTATGCTTGATGAGTATGGCACTTCCGATAGTTTTTAGGCAGAAGCCATTAATACCGCTTGTCATGCAACAAATAGGCTTTATTTGCATCGTCTTTTGAAAAAGACTTCCTATGAGTTTCTTATTGGAAGAAGACCAAACATCTCTTATTTTCGAGTTTTTGGTTGCAAATGCTATATTTTGAAAAAGTGTGTTCGACTTTGAAAACTCCAAAGTCGTTGTGATGAAGGTTTCTTGCTTGGCTATTCCTTGAATAGTAAAGTATACTGTGTTTTTAACAAAAATAAAGGTTTTGTTGAAGAAACTTGTGATATTGAGTTTGATGAAACTAATGTCTCTCAAGAAGAGCAAGAAAATTTGGAAGATGTAGGTAATGAAGGACTAAGAGAAGCAATGAAGAACAAGACGCTTGGAGATATCAAACCCAAGGAAGATAAAGATGATCAACCCTCATCCGCTCAAGTTGAACCCTCTACTTCCGCAACGCCAAGTCAAGTTCAATCTATAGATATAGATGAGGAGAGTGATCAACAAACTCAAACTCTACCTCAAAGAATTCATCATGGTGTGGAATATAAGAACCCGGGTACCCTCATGACAAGCCCAAGAGGGAGGCCCAGAAGATACTCCCCGCGTCAGGCCCCGCTGTCGTGTGCAAGGGAACATATCCTAAAGGAAGTTGAACTTATGTTTAGAAATGATGGATACAGTTGTAATTCGAGTCGTTAGAAGGATAGATAAAGATGTAAACTCTATCCTATTAACTGACTAGAATCTTGTAACCGATCGGAATCTCCAAACCGATCAGGACTCTGTAAGCCGCCCCACCCCCGCTATATAAGGGAGAGGGCGGGCAACAACAAAGAGATCCGATCATCCAAGCATAGAGCGATCAAGCCATAGATCATAGAACACTTCATATTGCCCAGAGCATACTGCGCTTTGAGAAACATCTGATCCAAGAGATCCGCATAATCCCAGCACACAGGATTAGAGTATTACCTCCATCGCTGAGGGCCTGAACTTGTATAAACCCCTTGTCTTGTGTGACCTTCGAGTTTAAGATCAAGCGCCTACCCCATAAATTCATTGCCGACTACAAAAGTCGACAGTTGGCGCGCCAGGTAGGGGAAGCGCTATAATCTTTTCCCACAGACTCGATGGCAGCAATCAGTGGATTCGTCGCCACCTTCGTCTCCGGCCAGGCCTTCCGGTTCGGAAACCTGGACTTCGTCGCAGATGCGCGCAGAGAGCTTGTCTATCTGATCCAAAACCAGATTCGATCTGGTAAAGATCAGGCCAACCCATCTCAGGTATGTCACTTTGACTTGGATGGCAAACCAGTCGGCGTCGCGAGGAATTGCTGCGATCTTCGTGGCATCTTCGCGATAGAAGAGCAGAAGACCGATCTCCAACGCCAACAAGAAGAACAGGAAGCAGCGGGGGAAGATCGTCTTCGTAAGGGTAAGGAGGTGCAGGTGCGATCGCTTCGATCTCGCGGCCGCAATGTCCGCGAGGAACTCCTGCAATCCAGGTTGTGAGATCAAGCCGTTTCCCGCACGCCAATGCAGAACGTCGTCGCCTCCAAGACGCTTCTCGACAAATCGGACCCGGCGATTGCATCGCATAGCCCGCGGTCCCGATCGTGGCCGGATCAAGGCCATGGTGACGGCGCCGCAATTTAGCGAAATCAGGAAAAGCCGGTAGGTGAAGCGCACTTGCGCTCCCACGCGGCTTTCGGCACGGCCAGGAGCCACGCCTGCGCCCCGAGCGCCACCTTCGGCACGGCCACGAGCCACGAATGCGCCCTGAGCGCCTCTTTCGACATGGCCACGAGCCTACACCTACGCCCCGAGCGCTACCTTCGGCACGGCCACGAGCCACGCCTGCGCCCCGAGCGCCTCTTTCGGCGACGGCCGAGCCACGCTGCGCTTCGAGCGCCACCTTCGCGACGGCCACAAGCCACGCCGCGCTCGAGCACCTCTTTCGGCGCGCCATGAGCCACGCCGCGCCCGAAGCGCCACTTTCGGCGACGGCCACGAGCCACGCCGCTCCTGGCGCCTCTTCGGCGACGGCCACGAGCCACGCCGCGCCCGAGCGCCACCTTCGGCACGGCCACGAGCCACGCCTGCGCCCTGAGCGCCTCTTTCGGCACGACCATGAGCCACGCCTGCGTCCCGAGCGCCACCTTCGGCACGGCCACAAGCCACGCCTGCGCCCCGAGCGCCGCCTACAGCTCATCTACAATTGTACGCCTGCGCCACGAGCAAAGATGGCATGATCGTCAGCAACATATGGAGCATAAAGCAGCTAAGTCGCTTTTTTATGTTATTATAAATAAAATTGTTGACTTTCCTGACTTGCTACTTAGTTGACCCACAACTAAGCAGTAAGTCGGGGGCTACACCTAATAGCGTGCGCATGCGCACATCTTTTTGAGTTGTATTTTTCTTCTTTGCTTAACGATTGCGAGTGAATCCGAAAAGCGATAACTCCAAATTGTGAAGCTCGACCTCATGAACGCGAACTTTAGTCACCCAAAACACGTGCTCGGAAAAAGAGCCATGAGCCGACTCCCAACGCTCGGGGCTAGACTAGTCGGGCGAGTGCTTAAACAAAAAGAGTCAAACCACTCGGATGACTTCAAAATCAATAAGGAAAAAGAGTAAAACTCTAAAATTATATATACACCAATCGGACATCACATCCGAAAGTGAATTGTTTTTACATTGTCTAAGTTCGCATATACATGATTTCGTGGCTACTAAATTTGGATGCGATGTGTGAGCCAACGCTTCAACGATTTACATCAACAACTTCGCGACGAATGAATTTAAAGGAGTGGCGCTGAATTTTGCCTCGAAGGGAAAAGCGTTTTGACTTCCGTGATATCGTTTGGGATACAAGATGTCCCAAGATGAGCCGACTGCCAGAATTCCAATAATGGGGCTAGGAACCACTCGAAAAGTTTAACGCGTGGAGCTCTATTGAGTCCTTCACGATCTCTTTGCCTACAACAGGGCACTCATCTGTAAAGGAAAACTAGTCGGAAGTCGCATCAAGAATGGAAGCACTCGGCGTGAAGCATGACTCAGTTGGGCTGCAACCAGAAGGCGGGAACTCCATCGCAAAGGACTCGGGGCTCTTGTGGAATATAAGAACCGGGTACCCTCATGACAAGCACAAGAGGGAGGCCCAGAAGATACTCCCAGCGTCGAGCCCATTCTTTGTGCCCAAGGGACATATCCTAAAGGAAGTTGAACTTATGTTTAGAAATGATGGATACAGTTGTAATCCGAGTCGTTAGAAGGATAGATAAAGATGTAAACTCTATCCTATTAACTGACTAGAATCTTGTAACCGATCGGAATCTCCAAACCGATCAGGACTCTATAGGCCGCCCCACCCCCGCTATATAAGGGAGAGGGCGGGCAACAACAAAGAGATCCGATCATCCAAGCATAGAGCGATCAAGCCATAGAGCATAGAACACTTCATATTGCCCAGAGCATACTGCGCTTTGAGCAACATCTGATCCAAGAGATCCGCATAATCCCAGCACACAGGATTAGGGTATTACCTCCATCGCTGAGGGCCTGAACCTGTATAAACCCCTTGTCTTGTGTGACCTTCGAGTTTGAGATCAAGTGCCTACCCCATAAATTCATTGCCGACTACAAAAGTCGACAGTTAGTAAGGGTGACGTTAGTAAGGGTGTTCAAAATATTGGGTGACGTTAGTAAGGGTGTTCAAACTCGATCTCGCGTCGCTTCTTTTTGTGAATATTACTCTTTTGTGTCTTCTTTTGAACCTACTCATATAGATGAAGCTCTAGATGACCCGGATTAGATGAGTTCTGTTGACTTTTGTAGTCAGCAATAAATTTATGGGGTAGGCGCTGGATCTCAAACTCGATGGTCACACAAGACAAGGGATTAGACAGGTTCAGGCCCTCAGCGATGGAGGTAATACCCTAATCCTGTGTGCTGGGATTATACGGATCTCTTGGATCTGGGGTTGCTCAAAGCTCAATATGCTCTAGGCGATATGAGGTGTGCTATGCTCTATGGCTTGATTGCTCTAGGCTTGGATCATCCGATCCCTATGTTGTTGCCCGCCCTCTCCCTTATATAGCGAGGGTGGGGCGGCTTACAGAGTCTTGATCGGTTTGGAGATTCCGATCGGTTACAAGATTCTAGTCTGTTAGTAGGATAGAGTTTACATCTTTATCTACCCTGTTAACGACTCGGATTACAACTGTATCTATCATATCTAAATATATGCTCAACTTCCTTTAGAATGTACCCCCTTGCGCACGGCAGTGGGGCCTGACGTAGGGAATATCTTCTGGGCCTATCTCTCGGACGTCTTTGGGGCTGATCGCGAGATACCCGGATTCTTATATTCCACAGTAGCCCCCGAGTGCTTCATGATCCGATCGCTATGCTTTCGATTTCTGCTTGAGCTTCCGACCGGTTCCTCCATTCGGTTGAGAGGCTTTTTCTCATAGCGAACGAATTATGAAGGACTCGAATATAACCATTAACTTTTACTTCAAATGAGCATAATCTTCTATCGGGCATACTGCTGCGGCGCAAATTTTTACGGACCTCTGCTCGTATTTCGAATGTAAATTGGATATTTCTTACGCCTGAAATTTTACTTCTCTTTGTGGATAATCACCGAACAATCTTCGAGGTCGCCTTGATTTTCTGTGTCAACTTGTTTTGCTGAAAAACTCTTCGTCTTCTGAAGTTGCATTTACTCAAAACCTCTTCGGCTTCCGACGCTTAATAACTTCAATTTCACCAAATCGGCTATAAAAGGCAGACCAGCGCTTTTAGGATGTCTCCCTTCGCTCTTTGCCTTTCACTTTCCTGCTTCAAGCTTTTACCTACATCATGCCGCGGTGGTATCATCAAGCAAAGGTGCACCCCAGACTCGCTGAGCTCTGGGAGGATTTCGACCGGGCCGTGGACGAGTTGCTTGAGGAGAAGGCGGTGGAGCGCGACTACGCGGCCGTCGACGCATTCCTCGAGGTCTTTCCTGCCCTTTACAGGTTAGGGAAGCTCTCGTCGAGGCACTCGGCCGGGCGCGCCACGGGGAAGTGTAGCCCTCCTGTGAATGTAATAGTTTCCTAGGCGTAATGCCTAGAGAACTTTTTTGTATATAATAAAGAAGTACCTTTTGTCCATGAAGTTCTTGTGTGTCCTTTGATTATGGATTAGACCCGTTCTAGGGCGTCTCAGAACTTGCATGTTACTTGATTTCGACGATGTTTGCGTCCATCTGGCTCGAGGCCAAATGACATCCATGTCTGACGATTGCCGGATATAACTTAGGCCCAACTTGGGGCTCATCGTGGCTCTTGGCCAATCGACACCCTTATCCGACTGCTGCAAGATATAGTTTTAGTCCAACTTGGGACGTATCGAGGTTCTCCTGGCTCATGGCCGAGTGATACTTGTACCCGACTGGTGTAGGGTACAGCTCAAGCTCTCTTAGAGTGTATCATGTTTACGTGGCTCTTGGCCGAGTGATACCCTTTCCCGACTGATGTCAGATACGGCTTAGACTCTCTTGGAGCGTATCACATTTACGCGGCTCTTGGCCGAGTGATACCCTTTCGCGACTGATGTCGGATACGGATTAGACTCTCTTGGAGCATATCACGTTTTTATCCAAAGGTGTCCGTACTCGTTTAATACGACGCACAATTTTCACGACCCTCATGGGGCACACCCTTGGATCCGTGCCTGCTTAGGCTCGACTCGCGGTACATGATTTCGTCATGCGACAACCACCTTGTGACCCAGCGTGGGGCGTACCGCGAGAAGATATGTTTTATCCACTTTGGAGATCGCCCACGCCCCGCTTAGAGCGGAAAGTGGAGTAAATGCCCCACCGCACGAAGCGACGTGCCCCGATTTTACTCGGTCAAACTCACAAAACTCGTGAGTTGAAATGACAGCACGCAAATCATTTATGGGGAATCACGGAGAGCGCGACGCCATAATCTTTTCTCCGCCGATTCGTCGAAGACCCAATTCTCCCCTTTTAAAAGGTTTAGGCCGTACGACGCCCGACGGTTCATTCTCTTGCTGCACCCTCTCTCCTTCTTTTCCCTTGCCTTTCCGACTTCTTTTTCAAAGATTTCTTCTTCCTCGCTGCCTTCGTCGCAAGATTGGACGACCTCGACGACGACGGAAGAGAAGCTGCAGTCCATGGTGGAAGATGGGATCCTCCCTGACTTGGTCTTGGTCTCTGCCGCTTGCACGGGCGAGTCCATCCCCACTCCTCGCCCTGAAGAGGTAGTGGTCTTTGAATCTTTCTTCCAGCGTGGGTTGGGCCTTCCCGCTTGCGCTTTCCTTCGTGGCCTCCTCTTTTTCTACGAGATCGAATTGGTGAATCTAAATCCCAACTCAATCCTGCAGATTTCCGTTTTCGTTCATCTTTGTGAGGCATTCCTAGGCATTTGCCCTCATTTTGATCTCTTCCGCCATTTTTACCTCCTGAAACCTTACCCCTCCAAGAGCGACCCCAAGGTCGTTGGGGGGGGGGCTGGATTCCAGCTTCGTGAAGGGCTGAAGAAAAATTACTTCACAATTCCTTCCAAAACCTCCAATAAGGGTTGGCATCATGAGTGGTTCTGCCAACCACTCGGTCAAAATAATGCAAGTCTAATATTCTATATGCTCTTCCCAAGAATCCTTTGGCGGACGTAGTCCTAAGGCATCTCTTTCTTGGACATCCACCCCTAAATCTACCGATATGGATCGGGTTCATGACCTTCATCCCATTCGGCACAAGAGACCTGTGATCGAAGTCCTTAAGGTGAAGGAGAGTGGTCTCACGGTGGGTCTAGCCACAACACAGCCACTTTGTTGCCGACATTCGGTCGGATTCGACCCACAAAATAGATCATGGCATATAATTGACAAGGTATGGTTTAGTTCACAGGATTTTAAAAGACAAAATAGTAATTTGGTGAAAATTAGGTGCAACATGATACGAGGAAAGCGACGACTGACAAGCGGAGCGGCCAAAATAGCAAATAAACACCAAACCAGATGAGCTTTCTAGGGATATAGCCTTTTGAGCAAATATTAGCTTATTTTTCTATTGGTCGATGAATTCTTCATCCGGCGCCTCGCGCCAGTAGGGGTGAAAATGGTCGAAATTCTATCGGAAACGAAAATTCAATACAAAATATATATCGGTAACGATCGGAATCCGAAAAAGAGACCGGTAACGTCCTAACGACATGTACCACCAATTGAGTTCAAAAAATTCACACAAATCGTACATCCACATAGAAATTAGTAATAAATAAATATTCACAAATTTACGATGAACATACATTACCAATGTAAATGTATACAATAGCATAACTAGTCTAGAAAATCAATATCTTATAACGCATAACGGCATAAGCATTAAGCAACATCACATAACACTTACATACAGGCATACATTAAAGCATTAAGCAACAGATTCGCATAGCACTTAAAAGCAATACCTTATAAGCATTTACAGTTGACGATATCACACATTCCATACAGGCATACATAGCATAAGATAGTCTCCACATGAGTCTTTACATCACATAGTATAAGATAGTCTCAATATCTAATATCAAATAATACATCTCTCCACACGAGGATTGAAATTTATTAGTCACTTGCTACTAGACCGACCAGACCCTTGCGGCGCCAAACCGGAAATATGACATACAAAGACATGCACATAGATAATCGGAGCTCAGAGCACATATATAATCACGGCGATAAATCAATAATGAAGCATTGGAGATACAAAAATAAAAGCAAAAAAACATGTGATACTAGCAGAGTAGTTATTATCACTCATCAGCATCAGGAATACGACCAATGAAAACGAGTGATGGGCATAGAAGGCATAAGCTTCTAAACGAGTGACGAGCATGAAAGGATTGATCTCATAAGTTCTTGGTTTATTTGCAAATATATATTTCAAATGAGGTGTGCTTAATTTGATATTGGAGCATGCGATTAGAATTTGCAAATATGTTTTGCAAAATTGTTTTGATCATGAGTTGATCATCACATGGCTCAATATTTGATCTTATTGAATCTTTCGAGCTTGTAGTCATGCGTTTGATCAAGTCTATGTGAGGGATTTCGAAAAATGAGATTTTAGACTTGAATAACTACATTAGAGTTTTATTTTTATCATATTTAAAAATATCTATGGTTGCTTAAACCATAAAAATGGGTGGAGATTGTAGCCCTCGTGATAAGCTTCGCATAGAGTCCAAAATCACCTAAATCGGAGTTCGGAATAAAAAGTTATGGACGTTTTAGTGGCTGAAGGAGTGTGATCTGTGGGCTGGGCCGATTCCGGTAATTACCGACGGAATTTATCGATTTTTTCCGAAAACCGAAGGAAACGGTCGGAACTTGTCAAAACCGTTATCGTTATCGTTTCCGACAAAAAATTCCGATTCGAACATTACCGATACCGACACGTCCGGTCGAAAAATTCCGAAAACGGTTTCCGGAATTCCGGGATTTACCGATACCGTTTTCACCCCTAATCCCGAGCATTGATGTTCCCTCCGTAAGATGCCCAAAGTCTTTTACTGCTTCACACCCCCCTCCTGAGGTGAGCTAATTCGAGAGATTCTTATCTTCGTCTTGGGGTGTCTTTTAACTCTCAGTCTTTCTTCACAGGACCGCCTTGCCTTCTTTAGCGACGCGCCTCTTCCAGAGATGCCCACTCACGTGGGTGATTCCCTGAAGCGGCGAGCGAGCTCTCCCGCAGGAGATCCTGCCGCAAAAAAGGGAACAAGGGCCGCGGTCAAAGACCCCGTGAAGCCCCGGCCACCGGCTGGCAGTCCCAAGATCTGGGACCCTTCGGTGCGAGCCCCGGCTTCTTCGGCTTCCTCTTCGCGCGAGTCGGCGTCTCTGCCAAGTCCCCTACCGAAGCACTCAAGCGTTCGGAAGGAACCCTGGGCGCCGAGTGGTTCTTCTGGGAGCGGCTCGGCCGCTCGGAAGAAGCCTCCGATAAAAATGAAGAAGTCCGACAGGTTGGTTGCTGATTTCTATTTGTTTTGCTCCGATGGTTTGCTAACAATTCTTCTTGTAGGGATCCTTCGCTTGAAGTTCCTGTTGGGACACCGTCTACGGCCCCTGCGGTCGCTGAGCCCCCGGGAGGTTGCTCTCCGGTCGTGGGGACAGCACTCTAGGATACCGAAATACCTTCCCATCCTCCGGCGCCGTCTCCTACTCCTCTCGCTCCGGTGCTGGACCCTGCCGCTCAAGAGTCGATTTCTTGCCCGTCCCCTGAGGTCGAAGAGATTCACCGAGTCCCGCCGGTCCCTGCTCGCCCCCGGCTCATAACGGAGGCTGCATGGATTGATGAAGAGGAGGGCTTGAAGCTCCTTGATGACCCAGAGGAGGAGGAAAAAGAAAGGAACGATTTCTATTCCCACGCCGCGGCTTGTGCACGTGCGGCCTGGGTAAGCATTTCTCTATAATCGCTGCATTCCTGACTCCGCCGTTCATCATGCGTTTATCTATTGCCGTGATAATTGCAGAAAGTGGGGGAGCGCTTTGAGCGAAAATCCGAATACTTCCAGAAGATGCTCCCTGAAATCCGGACGCGCCAAGAATACTTGGCCGACTTGGAACGCGTCAAGGCTGATCTTGCGGCCGAGCTGTGATCCCTCCGGTCCGAGGTCCAGGCGTCGCGGGAGAAGCAAAATGTTTTGCACCAGGAGAAGCTGGACGTCCTTGGCTCCCTTCGAGGTAGCTATTCCAGTAACCCCTTCACGCTTCCACCTGATCATACGGCTTCTTGATCCTCCTCTTTTCATGACAGCTCGAGATTCCGCCGTCGCGAGGCTCCAAGGGCAGCTCAAAGCTGCAGAAGACTCTAGAGTGAAGGCGAAGAAGGGGCTTGAAGGTGACTCCTACAACTCGGCATTACCCTGTCTTCGTTTGTCGCTTTTTCTAATGCCTTGTTCCGCAGATTATAAATTCAAGAAGCAGGCGCAGTACTCCGTCTTCAACGAAAAGGTCGAAGCCCTCGAGGCCTTTTGCACTGAGCTCCAGGATGCCTCCGAGTCGTTCCTGAGTTCGCTTCACCCTGGGGGCGAGAGGCCACTCAGCATGGACCAGGTCATCTCTCGGCTGAGGGAAGCTCCCGGGGCGCTCAAGAATTTCTCGAAGGAAATGGTGTCCAATGGTGCCAGCCAGGCTTTGGCGATCATCAAGTCGCTTTATCCCCGAGTGGATCTTGAGGCCGTTAAGGAAGGCTTCGCCCGCAATGTAGATGAGGATCGAGCCGCCGAGCTCTGGGAGGAGGTCAAGGACACCTCTTCGTCTATTGTAGAGACTTTAGACCTGTAAATTTCAAATGCATAAAAGTGGATTTTGCTTGATTCTTTTGGGTCGGCCTCTTTGTATGGGTAATTTCGACATATCGCGCCCGAGTAGTCCAGCCCCCAGACTCTGTGTCATGGTCTGTGATGCATGTCTCAGAGTCTTGAAATCGTAGGAGTGAAGAACTCGGACGCATAGGTATCGAAGAAATTACTTAAGAAATAGCTTTGAATATCGATTCTTTCATTTCCAAAGGAACAATTTAATTTACAAAGTTTAGGCGAAAAAGCAACGTAGCTGCTCTATGTTCCAAGTGTTGCCGACTGCCGTGCCGTCTTCTCGCTTGTGTTTATAAGCCCCAGGGCGCGCCACCTCGTCGATGATGTAAGGGCCTTCCCAGCTTGGGGAGAGCTTATGCTCGCACTTCTGGTTTTTTCTGAGGACTAGATCTCCTTTGGAGAATGCGCGGCCCCTCACTCTGCGACCGTGATAGCGCCGTAAGTCTTGGAGATACTTTGCCGACTGAATCGTTGCGACGTCCTTGGCCTCTTCCAGTTGGTCAAGGTCTTCTAACCGGCTTTCTTCCGAGGCAATCTCTTCATAACTCCGGACCCGTGGGGACCCGAATTCTAACTCGGTAGGGAGGACTGCCTCGGAGCCATATACCAAGAAGAAAGGGGAATGCTCGGTTGCTCTGCTGGGGGTTGTTCGCAGCCCCCAGAGTACCGACGGCAATTCTTTCACCCACCGAGTGGCATACGGCTTTAGCCGATCGAAAATTCTTGCCTTCAGGCCCTATAATACCATGCCGTTGGCACGTTCGACTTGCCCATTACTTTGGGGGTGCGCAACTGATGCGAAGCAAATCTTTATGCCAAGTTCTTCGCACCAGTCTTGAAATATCCCGCCTCTGAATTGAGTGTCGTTATCCGTGATGGTTCGGTTGGGTACGCCGAATCTAACCACGATCTCGTGAAAGAATTCTTTGGCCTTTTCCGCCGTGATGGTGGCGACTAAGCAGCCTCAATCAATTGGTGAATTTGTCGTGACTACGAAGAGATGAGTATAGCCTTCCTGAGCCTTCTTCAAAGGTCCCACCATGTCAAGCCCCCATACCGCAAATGGCCACGTGATCGGGATGGTTTGTAATTCCTGTGCTGGCTTGTTTATTTGCCGTGCGAAGAACTGACATCCTTCGCATGTCCGGACGACGTCCTCTGCATCTGTGACAGCGGTCAGCCAGAAAAACCCTTGGCGATAAGCCTTACCGACCAGGGTTGATGATGCCGTGTGATTCCCACAAATTCCCGAGTGGATTTCTTTGAGCAGATTTCTCCCTTCTTGTTCCGATATACACCATCGCAGTATGCCAGAGGAGCTTTTTCGATAGATCTCTTTTCTGATGACCACATAATTCTTGCTTCGGCGCATTAGCCTTTCGGCCTGTACACGATCCTCGGGTAGCTTGTCCTTCATCAGGTAATCCAAGTACGGAGCTGTCCAACCTGGGATAATGACCAAGACCTTCGCTTCTTCACTTTTCCCTGCTGGAGCATCCGCTTTTGGCCGGGTGCTAACCGTGGGCTTATGGATTTCCTCCACGAAAACTCCCATGGGTACTCTTGACCAGCAGGATCCCATCTTCGCCAGCTCGTCGGCTGCTTCGTTGTCTCGTCGGAGCACGTGAACGAGCTCCAGGCCATCAAAGTTGCTTTCTAGCTTGCGTACCTCCTAGCAATAGGCTGCCATGTTGTATTCGATACATGACCATTCCTTTTGCACTTGGTTGACCACGAGCATTGAGTCTCCGCGAACTGCCAGGCGTCGGATTCCAAGGGATATGGCAATACGGAGTCTGTGAATGAGTGCCTCATACTCGGCGGCGTTGTTTGATGCGGGAAAAATATTTGGAGGACATATCTCAACCTTTCCCCGCTTGGCGATATGAGCACTATACCAGCCCCTGCGCCGCTGAGCATGAGGGAACCATCGAAGTACATTGTCCAATACTCGAGTTCCTTGGTAGTCGTCGGGTTCTGAAGCTCTGTCCACTCGACCGCAAAGTTGGCGAGCGCTTGAGATTTGACGACAGTACGAGGCCTGAATAGGATATCGAAGGCCCCATGATCGATTGCCCACTTGGCAATTCTCCCAGTGGCCTCCTGGTTGTGGAGTATATCCCCAATCGGGAAGGAGGTGACCACTGAAATGGCATGCTCTTGGAAATAATGCTTAAGCTTGCGAGATGTAAGAAGTACGGCATATAATAATTTTTGCACTTGTGGATATCGTACCTTGGATTCACTCGGGACCTCACTAACAAAGTAGACCGGATGTTGGATCTTGTGCACGTGAGCGGCTCCTCCTCTCTCGACGATTGCGATCTTGACTACATGAGTCGTTGCGCGATGTAGAGTAACAGAGGTTCTTCCGGCATTGGTGAGACCAAAACCGGGGGTGTCGTTAAGAAGGTCTTCAGATCTTCAAATGCTTGCTGTGCCTTCGGCGTCCACTGGAACTTGTCTTGCTTTTTCAGGAGTTTGAAGAATGGCATTCCTCGCATACCCAGTCAGGAGATAAACCTGCTGAGCGCGGCCATGCACCTCATAAGTTTCTGGACGTCCTTTTGGCAAGTCGGCGGTTTCATATTTGATATGGCATTGACTTTCTCCGGGTTGGCTTCGATTCCTCGCTGAGATACAATAAACCCAAGTAGTTTTCCCGAAGATACTCCGAAAACACACTTCTCGGGATTTAACTTCATGCTGAAGGTCCTCAGACTCTCGAATGTCTCGGTTAGGTCGGTGATAAGATCCTTCCTTTCCCGAGTCTTCACCACGACGTCGTCCACGTATGCCTCCACATTGCACCCGAGCTGGGTGTGAAAACACCGCTGTATCGCGTGTTGATAAGTCGCGCCAGCATTTTTTAGGCCGAATGCCATCGTGGTGTAGCAAAAGGCTCCGAAAGGCGTGATGAACGAGGTCTTGATATGATCTTCCGCCTTTAGGCGAATCTGATGGTAGCCTGAATAGGCATCAAGAAAGCTCAAAATTTCGCACCCGGCGGTCGAGTCGACCACCTAATCGATTCAGGGCAGCCCAAAGGGATCCTTTGGATATGCCTTGTTAAGATCGGTATAATCAACGCACATGCACCAAGTTTTATTTTCCTTTTGAACCAATACAGGATTCGCTAACCAATCAGGGTGATACACCTCTTTGATAAAACCTGCAGCTAAAAGCTTGGTGATCTTCTGCTTGATGGCGTTCCGCGATCCGAGCGAACGCGAAGCCTTTGTTTGATCGGTTCGCCTTCTCGTCGACGTGGAGAGAGTGCTCGATCACCTCCCTTGGTACACCTGGCATATCGGATGGCTTCCAAGCGAAGATGTCCTTGTTGGCTTGGAGGAAGGTGACGAGCGCGCTTTCCTATTTGTCTTCGAGCCCTGTCACGATCAAAGTCGTTTTAGACGTGTCGGACGGGTCAAGAATGATTCTTTTGGTTCCTTCGCCTGGCTTGATTCCTGAGGTGGCCTGCTTTTTTGCTGGAACGTCTCCTTCATCTTGCAACGTGGCAGCCTCGGTTTGGATACTTTTCGCCTCGGCGCACGCTTCCCGCAACTCGGCGAGTTCATGATTTTCTCGATCGCATTGCGAGGATTGCTTGATATCTCCACGAACCGTGATAACTCCTCGAGGCCCCGGCATCTTCATTATTGAGTAAGTGTAGTGCGGCACGGCCATGAATCTGGCTAGGTCGGGCCTTTCCAAGATAGCATGGTACGCCGTTTCGAAATTGGCTACCTCTAAATTGATATATTCGGTCCGAAAATTATCCTTGGTGCCAAATATAACAGGCAAAGAAATCTGCCCGAGTGGGAACGAGGATGCCCCGGGGATCACTCCATGGAATAGCTGGGCGCTCGGCCTTAGCATGGAGCGGGGAATGCTCATGTTGTCGAAAGTCCTGGCGAATAGGACGTTGAGTCCACTTCCGCCATCGATCAGAACCCTCTTGAGCTTCACGCTGCGCACAACTGGGTCAAGCACCAGAGGAAACTTGCCCGGATGTGGGACCCGGTTGGGGTGATCCCTACGATCAAAGGTGATCGGGACCTCGGACCACTTCAAATACTGGGGGGTTGCCGGTTCCACTGCATTGATTTCCCAAGCGACAAGCTTTTGCTTCCGCTTGGACTCGTATCCGGTTGAGCCCCCGTAGATGTAATTCAGCTCCTGCTCGGGTTCCTGGAAATCTTCTTCGTCTGGGAGGTCCTTCTTCTTTGCTGGAGCAGCTTCGCCCTTGGCTGGAGCCGGTTGCCGGTGACTTTCGCGCTCAAAACGCTTCAAAGTGAAGCAGTCTTTGGCGGCGTGCTTTCCCTTAGGGTGGAATGGACATATTGCTTCCATGACGGTGCTGTAGTCGGGTGCCTCCCTCCGAACAGCTCGGGGTCGGTCGTGCTCGGCTACCGCAACTAGCTCTTCGCCCTTCCGCTTCCTGTCCTTGTGTTTTGAGGACTCGGGCTTGTCGCCTTTGTTCTTCTGCGGCGGGCGATCTTCTTGACGTTCAGCCAGGGCATCTGAGGCCGTGGCGTAGCGGTCAGCCAATGCGAACATTTCCTTCACGGAGGTCGGGGGCTTCCTGGACATCTTTTTGATTAAATCAGGATCACTTACCCCTTTCTGGAAGGCTGCCACCACCACCACCTCGGATACGTCCCTGACGGTGTTCTTCTTCTGCATGAAACGCCGAATGAAGTCTCTCAGCGTATCATCCTTCTTCTGGTGCAGCTGGTAGAGGTCCCATGGAGTGCCAGGCCTTTCGTAGGTGCCCTTGAAGTTGGAAATAAACTGATCGCATAGATCACTCCAGGAGTCCACCGAGTTTGTAGGGAGGCCCGTGAGCCATGCTTGAGTCGAGGGGTTGAGATTGACCGGCAGATAATTCGCCATGACAGTCTGGTTCCCTCCGGCGGCTTTAACCGCCAGGGCGTAAACCTGCAGCCAAGCTTCCGGGTCCCGCTCCCCGTCGAATTTTACGATGCCCTTGGGGTTGAATCCTTCAGTTATATCACTTCGGCGGCAACGAGGAGTAAAACACGGATCCTCGTCGATTGATCTCTCATCATGATGAGGGGGAGTCTGTCGTGGCGAGCCTCTAGCTCGGCGATGGTCATCAACACGTCGGGGTGGGGTACGGCGCGGCGAGTCCAAGGCTCGGCGTTCGTCATCGCTCCCACCTCGGCGGCGGTGGTCGTCGCGGTTTTCATATATTTGATCGTTTCGTCGATTGCGGCCGGTGCCGAAATGCTCATAGTCGTCGTGGCGTCCGCGCCTTTCTTCCTCGCTCCGCCTCGCCGCCTGGCCGTGATGTCTGGCGGAGGTCGTGGTGAAATCCGCGGCGCCCTAGTTGGTGGTGTGTGCGCCCATTGCCGTGTCCGATCGTTGCGGTCCGATCTGGCGACTCGGGTTGCCGCATGGGAGTGAGAGTGTGCTTCTCCCACCGGCTTTTCCTGGTTCTGCTGGATCGCTGCCGCCGTCACCATGGCCTTGATCTGGGCCACAATCGGGGCTGCTAGATTATCCACTGCGATCATTGGATCTAGCATGTCGAGGAGCGTCTTGGAGGCGACGACGTTTTGCATCGGCGTGCGAAAGACAGATTGATCTCCCAACCTGAACTGCAGGATATCTTCGCGGACATTGCGGCCGTGCGATCGAAGAGACCGCGCTGGAACATCCTTACCCCTACGCCGACGATCTTCCTCCGCAGCTTCTTGGTCTTCTTGATGGAGATCAGTCTTCTGCTCCTCAATCGCGAAGACGCCGCGAAAATCGCAGAAGTTCCTTACAATGCCGGTGGTTTTACGGGTGAGCGAGAGCGCATACCGAGATGGGTTGGCCAGATCTTCATCAGATCGGATCTGGTTTTGGACCAGGCAGACAAGCTCTCCGCGCGCATCTGCGACGAAGTCCAAGTTTCCGAAGCGGAAGGCCTGGCCGGAGACGACGGTGGCAACGAATCCGCCGATTGCTGCCATCGAGTCTGTGGGAAAAGATTATAGCGCACCCCCTACCTGGCGCGCCAACTATCGACTTTTGTAGTCGGCAATAAATTTTTGGGGTAGGCGCTGGATCTCAAACTCGATGGTTACACAAGACAAGGGATTAGACAGGTTCAGGCCCTCAGCGATGGAGGTAATACTCTAATCATGTATGCTGGGATTATACGGATCTCTTGGATCTGGGGTTTCTCAAAGCGCAATATACTCTGGGCGATATGAGGTGTGCTATGCTATATGGCTTGATTGCTCTAGGCTTGGATCATCCGATCCCTATGTTGTTGTCCGCCCTCTCCCTTATATAGCGGGGTTGGGGCGGCTTACAGAGTCCTGATCGGTTTGGAGATTCCGATCGGTTACAAGATTCTAGTCAGTTAATAGGATAGAGTTTACATCTTTATATACCCTATTAACGACTCGGATTACAACCGTATCTATCATATCTAAATATATGCTCAACTTCCTTTAGAATGTACCCCCTTGCGCACGGCAGTGGGGCCTGACGTAGAAAATATCTTCTGGGCCTATCTCTCAACGTCTTTGGGGCTGATCGCGAGGATACCCGGTCTTATATTCCACAAGTTCAATGCATGAAGAGGTCAACAACTTCGCTCGCAATGATGTATGGACGCTAGTCGAAAGACCCAAAGATCACAATGTTATCGGCACCAAATGGGTATTTCGAAACAAGCAAGATGAGAATGGTATAGTGGTAAGAAATAAGGCAAGATTAGTGGCGCAAGGCTTCACCCAAATTGAAGGATTAGATTTTGGTGAAACCTTTGCACCCGTAGCTAGATTAGAAGCTTTTAGAATCCTACTCGCCTTTGCATCTTGCTTTGATATCAAATTATTTCAAATGGATGTGAAGAGTGCATTCTTAAATGGACAAATATCTGAATTGGTATTTGTAGAACAACCTCCCGAGTTTGAAAACTCTAAACATCCAAATCATGTGTATAAACTCTCTAAAGCGCTATACGGTCTCAAACAAGCTCCTAGAGCATGGTATGAGCGGCTTAGAGACTTTCTAATCTCAAAAGGTTTCAAAATCGGGAAGGTTGATACAACACTCTTTACAAAAATAATTGATGGAGAATTCTTTGTATGTCAAATTTATGTTTACTAACGAAGATTTTTGCAAAGAATTTGGTGATATGATGTCTAAGGAATTTGAAATGTCCATGATCGGAGAATTGAGCTTCTTCCTTGGACTTCAAATCAAGCAACTCAAAAATGGGACATTCGTGAGTCAAACCATGTATGTGAAAGATTTGCTCAAAAGGTTTGGCATGGAAGACTCAAAACCTATCAAGACTCCAATAGCATCCAACGGGCACCTTGATCTAAATAAGGGAGGTAAACCAGTATATTTAAAGCTTTATCGTTCTATGATTGATAGTTTACTCTATCTTACCGCATCTAGGCCCGATATAATGTTTAGTGTTTGTATGTGTGCTCATTTTCAAGCATCTCCTAAAGAGTGTCACTTAGTTGTTGTTAAGAGAATTCTAAGATATTTAAAGCATTCCTCAAATATAGGGTTATGGTATCCTAAAGGTGCTAAATCTGATCTAGTTGGATATTCGGACTCAGATTATGCGGGATGCAAAGTGGATAGAAAGAGCACCTCTGGGGTTGCCAACTTTTGGGTAGGTCTCTAGTTTCTTGGTTCTCCAAGAAACAAAATTCCGTAGCTCTATCCACTGCCGAAGCCGAATAAATTTCCGCCGGTAGTTGTTGCGCACAATTATTATGGATGAGGCAAACCTTAATAGATTATGGAATAAATTTTAAAAATGTGCCTCTATTATGTGATAATGAAAGTGCCGTTAAAATAGCCAACAACACGGTCCAACACTCAAGAACCAAACATATAGAAATTCATCATCATTTCTTGAGAGATCATGTTAGCAAAGGAGATATTGTGATTAGTCACATTAGAACCAAAGATCAATTAGTAGATATCCTAACCAAGCCCTTAGATGAAGCTCGTTTCTGTAAATTGAGAAATGAATTAAATGTCATAGATATCTCTAATGTGGTCTAAGTGTTTGCACTTTAATCAATTTCTTAAATTTCGAGGTTTATCGGTTCTTAATCTAGTTTTTGGTATGTCTGGATGAGAAACACATTAAGGGGGAGTAGTTCACTCTTCATATGTACTCTACGTTCCCAAAATTGTGAAAATACCAAAAATTGTGCTACAATGCTTCAAAAGGTAACTCTAGACCTATTAAGTCAAAATACTTGAAATTATCCTATTTGATTCTATAAAATGAAAACCTTTGAAATCCTCATTTTAAAACCATTGGTATATATAAATCTCATCTCTTGGAACACTTATCTAAATATACTCTTTCTATATTGAAAATAAACTCAAAATGCTTTTGTTTTTTTTGACAAAAAACTTTGCCTTTCATCTAAATTTCTTCAATTCAAAAACTTGGTCTATATTGATCAACCTAATGCACATTGTGAGTTTTCACCATTGGAACTAGAATATCTAGGTTTCTAGTCTCCCAA